>CAUYON010202443.1:0-23847 GCA_963573935.1 Arctocebus calabarensis
TGGAAGCAGATGGTCTAAGTGTTGTACTGAGGGGCTGAGGAGGGAGAGGCAAGACTGAGAGAGGAGGCAGCTGCAGCCTCTGCTTCCTCAGAAGAACTGAGACATCCAGGAGACACCCTCCCTTCCACTAGATTGTCCCAGAAAAACAGCTTGAAATAAATAGAGAGGTGAACAGGGGCCACTAGGGGTGAACAATGGGGCAGTGGGGCTTCCTGCCCAGGGTGCTCAGAGCACTGCTCAGCCCCAGCCTGGACCCAGAGAGCGGATGAGTGAAAGACCCCAGGGCCACACGATTCCCTCCTGAACCTTTACTCCACAGCTACACAAGGGCTCCTGGACCCCTGGGGTCTCCACTCCTGTGACACTGTACTTAGAAGGGTGCTCTTCAAATCCATCAGCTTTACCAAAGATAGGAAATCTCCATCTTTTCATGGCTTAATAGTATTCCACTGTTTATTAATTCATTCCTGTGTCTAAGGGTAAGTTGTCTTATTAGACAACTCAATGCTACTTTACAGGTAGTGCTAGTACCTTCTAACAACAAAACAATTCGGGTTGATCTCACCAATTACATCATTATTTTAGTCATTCACTTCACATACACAAACTATATAAGTATTATATAAGTATGATAATTATGCATAACCTGCTATTTTTGATCAGTTTATAAGAAAATAATTTATTTTCTTTACTTCTATTTCTTTGATGTGCTTTATGTCCTTATATATCTACATTTCTATGAGACCTAATTTTCCTGCTTTTTAGAACACTTTTTCTATCATTTCTTCAAGGCTCTTCAAGGTGCATCTACTGGCAACAAATACCCTCAATCTTCGCTGTCTGAGATAAATTTTTTTTATACTTCAGATTATTACAGGGCACAGAAATCTAATTTCTACCTTCACTCTAAGTATTTCAATCCATTCTCTTGATTCTTGTATATTTTCTGGTAAGTCAGGCAATTATTATCTTCATTCCTCCAGGGATCCAATGTCTCCCCCCAATCCCTCCTAATGTCTTCCGAGGTTTTTTCTTAATATTTTGTTAACTATACTTCAACATGACGTTTCTAGGTCTGATGTTTAAATTGTTGAGGCTCTGTGAGATTCCTGATTCCTTATTTTGGTGCTTGGCATTAATTTAGGGAAATTCCTGATTATTTTTTGGAAATATTTCCTTTTTGTGCCCTGTAATCATACTACTACTTCAAGTATTCTTGTTATATGCAGGCTACACATTTTATAATTCTTCTAGAATGCTTGTATATTCTCTACTCATTCTTATGTTTTATTTTATTTTTTAATAATTATAAAGATATACATCGTGTATATATTAATACATTTATGGGGTTCAATGTGCTGCTTTCATATACATTTTGGAATGCTTACATCATACTGGTTAATATATCCCTTACCTCATTTACTTAATTATTGTGTTAAGACATTTATACTATATACATAATAGATCTGACATGGTATTTTCTACAGTTGGTGAACTGATTTTTTTTGTGTGTGTGCCTATATTATTACTTTCTCTTTTTTCCATTGAACTTTTACAGAATTTTATTCATATATTCTTAAGTTGAGAGGTATTTTTCCTAAGCCATGTTCAGTCTATAAATAAACACTTTGAAGACAGTATTTTTCATCTCTGGCATTTGGGCCAAGTGAAATGACAACCCATATAACTGTAAACTATGTCTGCAAATCACACTTGTGGCAAAGGTCTTTCATTATTAATGTACAACCTAATTTGCAACTGAAGAAAACAAACCACTAAATGCAATAATTAATGGAAAAAAACTTGACATAAACTTGATGTAAATATATATGTGTGTGAACATATGCATATATGAACATACATATATATGTATCCCCAACTCTATTTTCATTAGTGGATGTATGTTTAAGCAACAATGACCCACCATTACTCATATATCCAAATAAGTAAAATAAACAATCCTACTAAGGAGAGGAGTTGATTTGGCACTTGTGGGAGAAGGAGAACCTGGAGGGAGGGAGGAACTGCAGAGGAACAAGAGGAAACTTCTAAGGGAAATTTCCTTTTGTTCATCATCCTGACTCTGCACACCTGGTAACACTTCATAACTATCATTTTACTCCTATTATGTTTAGAATATGTCTGAATGCCTCAGTAAAGGGATTGAAAGTAAACAAATGCACAATTTTTTCCAGAAGAACAAAGGGAAAACAGATAATGACATGAGAAATGTCTGAGATACATGAAAATTCACCTGTTTGATTCTGCTTCTCTTCACACTCATAAGGTAATAACAGGAGTCAATAGACATCAAGCCATATTCCCATAAAAGTAAGAGGGTCTGCATGTATAATCACTCAGTCTGTCCTGGGATGGTTGGGTTCAGTGAGCATCTGGATCCAGGCATGAGAAGCACAGGTCCGGACCTGGGGCTCATTCCACCTAGATAAGAGCGCTGAACACGGAAAGATGATCTGAGCCTCTCTTTGAAACTGTGCATCTGGACATTGAAAACATCTGACAGTACATACTTTGTTTCCTATGCATGTGCAAAAAGTCAATCTAATCTATAGTAAGCTTTTACTAAACAGAGGCAACATTTGTTGACCAATTATACCCGGATAAAACTGCTTTTAAACAGTCTGTCTTCTTCAGGGAAGTTTCTATTCAAAACTTTGGGATCACTTGTTCTTTTCTTACTACTATTTTAAGCACTTCATTGATTCTTATTATCAAAACGTTGCCAGAGACATAACCTGAAAATATCTCCTCCCATTCTGAGGACTGTCTGCTTGATTTATGTACTATGTTCTTGGTTGTGCAGAAACATTTTAGTAAGATTATCCCAAATTACAAAATTGCAAAACTATAGATGCTGGTGTGGATGTGGAGAAAAGGGAGCACTCTGCACTGCTGGTGTGAATGCAAACTAATACATTCCTTTGGAAAAAGTTTAGAGATCACTTAGGGATCTAAAAATAGACGTGCTATTCTAATTCCTCTACTAGGTATATATCCAGAAGACCAAAAATCACTTTGTAACAAAAATACTTGGCACAGAATGTTTCTTGCAGACCAATTCATAATTGCTAAGTCATGGAATAAAGCCAAGTGCTCCTTGACCCCCAAATGGATTAATAAATTGTGGTATAAATACACCATGGAATATTATGCAGCCATAAAAAAGATGGAGCGTTTACCTCTTTTACGTTTACATGGATGGAGCTGGAACATTCTTTTTAGCAAGTATGGAAGAAAAAGTATCCAATGTACTCAGCTCTACTATGAAAGCAATATATAATCACCCCCACTTCCATATGAAAGCGATAACCCAACTACAGCCCAAGAAGAAGGGGAAAGAGGAGGAGGAGGAGGGGAAGAGAGGGCGGAGGATGGGTGGAGGGAGGTTAACTGGTCCGACCACAACGATGGTGCACTTCACGAGGGTAAATGTCAAATCTAATAATTGTAGAGTATAAACATCTTCAACAATAATTAAGAAAGTGCAGTGAATGCAATGTTAACCAGCTTACATTAAGTATTTCAAATTGTATATAAAACCAGCACTTTGTATCCCATAAAAGCATTATTGTACACAGCTAGAATTTTTAAAAAAAAGTAAAAACTTTCCAAATAAATGTGTCAGGTATGCTATGCTTCTATCACAGCTCAATCTCATGATAATCAATCAGAACTTTCCAAATTCTACAATAGTCAAATATTTGACCCAGCACACTCACACGTGCTGTGGGCTCTACTCTCCCTCAGCGTCCCTCCCCAGACCTCCTATATAGCAGGAGGACATGCAAATAGGGCCTCCCTCTGCTCATGAAAACCAGCCCAGCCCTGACCCTGCAGCTCTGGGAGAGGAGTCCCAGCCCTGGGATTCTTAGGTCTGTCCACTCGCTGCTCAGGACTGAACACAGACGACCCACCATGGAGTCTGGGCTGAGCTGGCTTCTCCTCCTTGCTCTGTTACAAGGTGATTCGTGGAGAACTGTAGACTCGGAGTGTGTGAGTGGATGTGAGAGAGAGAACACAGGGTGTGTGTGGAGGTTTCTGACCAAGTGTCTCTGTGTTTGCAGGTGTCCAGGGTGAGGTGAAGCTTGTGGAGTCTGGGGGAGGCTTGGTCCAGCCTGGGGGGTCCCTGAGACTCTCCTGTGCAGCCTCTGGATTCACCTTCACTGATTACTACATGCACTGGGTCCGCCAGGCTCCAGGGAAGGGGCCAGAGTGGGTTGGTGTTATTAGAAACAAAGCTAATGGTGGAACCGCTGAATATGACGCATCCGTGAAAGGCAGATTCACCATCTCAAGAGATGATTCCAAAAGCCTTACCCATCTGCAAATGAACAGCCTGAAACCCGAGGACTCGGCCGTGTATTACTGTGCAAGGGACACAGTGAGGGGACTGCAGTGTGAGCCCAGACACGAACCTCCTGAGGACACAGGAGGCCACCAGGGGGCGCCCGAGACTCACAAAGCACAGACTCAGCCCAGGGCAGCTGCAGCTGGAGACTAAGAGCTGGTTTCCTGCCAGGGTCTGGGGCTTCCTCTCCAGATAACAGTTTCCTTTGTAGACTGTCTCTACAGTTTTAATCCTGTCCCAACAATCCTTAAATACAAAACATTGTTGTTGTTTGGTTGGTTTAGTATCATAAGGACTCTCTCCCACCCGCACAAAAGTGAGAAAAATCATTTTAGGGGCCAAAATGACCCTAGAGTTGTCATCAGAAACAGGGTACTGAGGAAGTTTAGGGGAATCTGATGTGTCTTCGGTCCCATTCAGGGCACATCGCTCAGTGGGATTTCCTGATCAGGAGCAGTGGGAGCTGGGACAGGGTCAGTGCACTGTAACGTCTGACGTTTAGAGTCTGTCCTTCCCCTAATGTGTAATTGTGCACATCTGACTCAGAACTGAGCCAGTTGTCTTCTTTTCTGATAATCCATTTTTTTTTATCTAGGATTCCCTATCTCAACTCCCGTTTCCACATCTTCTTCCTGAAAATGTGTGTGGGAGGGTGTTTTCTAAATCCCTGAGATCAGGTGCTTTACCTGCAGTTCAGGTGGGGCTCAGGCTGTGGCCACTGCAGGACCTGAGAAAGGCTCATAGAATGTTCTCAAAACTTCTGCTTCCCTAGTAACTGAATTAAAGACCATACCACTCACCACATGACAGCCAACATGTTCAAAGACCACACTTGGGGCAAGGAAAGTGATTTATTCAGAAAACCATCAAATCAAGAAGATGGGAAGAAGTGTCCTGGAGAAACTTCTGAAGGTGGTGTGAACTTCAGTATTCCTGTGTTCAGGGAAGTGGGAGAGAAGAAAAGATTGAGTCAAGGGATGACTGACAGTCACAGACATGTAGATGCCAGCAGGAGTGTGAGAAGGCTGTGAAATTTGTTTGGTTTTCATCACCTGACTGTTGGTGATGTAACCTAGGAGAAAGTATTTCTAGAATTCTTCACCATGAGACTATCACTGGTGTGTGCACTTCCTTATTTCATTAGGAAACAGTTTGGGGACTGGGCTATTATCATTTATTTTTCAAAGTTGAATTATAATCTAGTTCTTTCTATCATTAGCTGGTCTATGTGCAGATCTCAGCAAAAAGTTTACCCTGAAGAATATGACCACAGGGTTCAGAGGAAAAATGGATTCAGTCAGGATGAGCCTCCCTGTACTGTTACCACTGCCCCATGTTCAGAGATTTTTTTCCACCAACTTGTGGGTCTGGGGACTGAGAGGCATCATCTCTCAACTGGACACTCCCTCATGTAAGGGGTCACTTGGACAGACTATGAAAGAAAAGCCTTTGACCTGGATAGTATTTTACCCTTTCATGTCCCTTAAAGAGCATTGGTCACAGGTGTCTCTTCTCTTGCTCCGATTGTTTCAGGCAGCCTTGCATAACTGTGGGTCATAACATATGAGTTTTACTAGTGTGAAGGCCACCATGACCAGAGAAGGAACAGGAAGGCCTAACTGAAGAATGTCTCCTATGAGGGAAGGAATTCTACATGTAGAAGGAATCCAAGGAAATAAATCTAGGAGCCAGTCTCTGAAGGATCCCAGATTAAACCTGCTCTGGTACTCTGACGATTGCTGAGTCCAAGCTCCCTGTTATCTGATTGTATCAATACAGCCTCTGAGCTGGAGGAGGAATGAACAGGAGAGTAGGAGGGGTTCAGTGACCACACATTCCCTGCCAGGCACAGTCCAGGGTAATGTGAGTGTCATGTGTTACTTTAACAAATGAGTCTGATGACTTTTTAGACAGCAAGGGCAGAAACAGTTTATTTGTGACCTGTTTATACTTTCAGATATATTTCTTAGTATGTGGTGATGGGCAGCCATAACTCCTACTTAAGAAGATCATAACCAAAGCAACATGCAACTGGGATAGTCCCTTGGAGGCCTCAGGCTACCTTGGTGAACAGTTTTAGGGAGATGGTCAAAGAGGCAAATTCTGGCATGTTATGGACAGAACCATGGATAGTGAGTGTCCCCAACAAACAACTTTCCCCATTATCTTTCGCTTTAAACAATCATCTGCACAAAGGGAGCTTCCATTGTCCACACAGACAAACATTTTTCCCAAGGATATACAAACAGTGTCTGCTCCTATCTGAAAGTTTGCAAAAGTGTTCTGGGTAACATAAATTTCAGGTTGTTGAACCAGGAGTCTAGGTGAGGACTCTGGGAGCTGGATCTCTTTTGCTTCATCTAGTCTTTGAGAAAACATTTTTCTTTTCTTTTTTTTTTTTTTTTTTTTTTAGAGACAGAGTCTCACTTTGTCAATGTTGGTAGAGTCTCGTGGCAACACAGCTCATAGCCACCTCCAGCTCTTGGGCTTAGGTGATTCTCTTGCCTCAGTCTCCCTAGTAGCTGGGACTAAAGGTGCCCGCCACAACGTCCGGTTATTTTTTTGTTGCCGTTTGGCCGGGGCCGGGTTGAACCTGCCACCCTCGGCACATGGGGCCGGTGCCCTGTTCACTGAGCCAGATGAGGTTATGGAAATTGATTTATTCACCAGCCTAACAATGATTGTAAATGTGTTAATATTTCTAATATGTACACTTTAAATGTATGTAGATTAGTCCATGTCAATTATACCTGATTAAACTAATTACAAAGAATAATGGACAACTTTGAAGAAACAAGTGTTAGAAGGAAAATGACCCAGAACCCTAAAAATTCAACTGCATCAACCATCGTCCTCTCCATTTTCAGGGTAAAGTCTTCAAGCAGGAAAACTACAAATGTTCTCATGACAGAAATATTGTAACCACTAGACAGGCCCAACTCAGTCCTGGAGTGTGTCCATGGGACAGGGGAGTCTAGTGCTGAGAAGTTCAGGCTCAGAAACTAAAAGTCACTCTGAACAGAGTTGAAATTCTGGACACATCACAGAGACAATCTGTGCTCAGGGTGAGCCTCACATTTGTACCAGGGAAGAAACAATGAGACGTATAATACGTGATCCATACGCAGGTGTAAACTTGAACTAAGACAACATACCATGAGTATGCATGACATGAAATCTCACAATAAGAGTTTGTATTTTATCACGTGTTACCCTTGTCATATTGCTGCCCCAGCACACTCACATCTGCTCTGGCCCAGCCCTCCCTCAGCGTCCCAGACCAGACCTCCTATATAGAGCAGGACATGCAAATAGGGCCTCCCTCTGCTCATGAAAACCAGCCCAGCCCTGACCCTGCAGCTCTGGGAGAGGAGACCCAGCCCGGGACTCTCAGGTCTGTCCACTCGCTGCTCAGGACTGAACACAGACGACGCACCAGGGAGTCTGGGCTGAGCTGGCTTCTCCTCCTTGCTCTGTTACAAGGTGATTCATGGAGAACTGGAGACTCGGAGTGTGTGAGTGGATGTGAGAGAGAGAACAGAGGATGTGTGCGGAGGTTTCTGACCAGGTGTCTCTGTGTTTGCAGGTGTCCAGTGTGAGGTGAAGCTGATGGAGTTGGGGGAGGCTTGGTCCCGCCTGGGAGGTCCCTGAGACTCTCCTGTGCAGCCTCTGGATTCACCTTCAGTGATTACAGCATGCACTGGGTCCACCAGGCTCCAGGGAAGGGGCTGGAGTGGGTGGCAGGAGTGAGTCAACCATCTGGAAGTAGTCAGTGGTACTCTCCATCGGTACAAGGGAGATTCACAATCGCCAGAGACAACCCTACAAACACAGTCTCCCTTGAAATGACTAATCTGAAACCCGAGGACACAGCCGTGTATTACTGCGGTAGGGTGTGAGCCCAGACACGAAGCTCCTGTGGAGCGTGACCGCCAGGGGGTGCCCGGGACACAGGGGCGGAGTTACCCAGGGCAGGTGCTGGGGGTGCTCGGCCCTGGTTTTCTCTCTAATTCCGGGACTCCGTCTGCATCTTAGTGTTTCCCATGAGACCCTCCCAGCGGAGTCTTGTAGCGATTCCGGTCAAGCAACAGAGTCTCGAGATTACAACTTTATTCATAACCAGCAAAGTCAATAAACATGAATAGTTTCTTATAATAGGAGAAATCATTCTCATAAACCCTAAAGAGACTTGTAAGTTGTGGAGGCAGAAAAATTCACAGAAGCCAGGTGAGGCCTGGGAAGTTTCAGCCCAGGGTGCACGTCTGACATCGAGTGAAGGAGAATGGGGAGAAGTGAGTGGAAATTCATAACTACACTGTAATGCAAGCAAAGTGCCAGACAGCCATTGTTGTTTCCCTGATCCAAAGTGACCCTTGACATGCCCACAACATCGCCCTGGAGTCACTGTTATTACAATCACTACCAAGCTGGATCATCACCTGGAACCAGCCCACAGGACGTGTGTCTTTAGCACAAACCCAGTAATGGATGACAAGGGTGATAGCCAGGTGTCTGGTCCATGGTGCTCTCTGTAGTTGGAGGGATGGGAGGTGAATTCTCATGGCCACTCTGTTCATGGACTTTAATAAAATAAAACATGGTTTTATGTGAGCCTTTCAGGCAATACATATATATATGTAAAAGCAAGCATGCTGATTATAAACAATTGTAATTTCCACATTCAGCTCAGGTGCATTTTTCCTTAACTTTCTACTGGTCAGTGTTTTCACTGATATGCAGGATTGTTAAATGTACTGTGAGATGAACTGGTTCTCATATCCATTGGTTTCTGCCCATATGCAGATATGCAGAGGTCATTAGTAGATTAAGTATCATCATCTCCAGACACAACCTCTACCTTGACACAGAGGAACAGCAGAGACTTCCCTGACTGGTGAGTGTGATGTAGGAGCTGGCCCTGACCACTTCAGAGCCTGCAGAGACTCCAAAGAACATTCCCTATATCAGGTGCTGCCCAGTGTTCAGGGAGCTGGGATTGCCCCCTCTGCTGCCAGTGATTCAGGTCTCATTGTGGGGCTAAGAATAAGGACAGTTGAATTTTATTCTTAATATTATCTTCCTCACAAATGCAGGTGATAATCCAATCCCCCTTCTCCGATGCCTGTTTTTCATTCTTCAATGTTGCATATTTGGGGAGAGTAAACTGTTGCCACATATTTGCCTGAATCTAGCCTCAAAATCTGTTGAATTTTTCTGGAAAACTTACACATTCAACAAAACTGGGTTTCATATTCTTACCAAAATATATGTGATGGAAATTTCAATGTGTTGTCCTGAACACCAGCTGCTATATTCTCACTTCACTTGGTAGGTACTGAGACAAAGAATGTAATTGAGATCTGGGAAGATTGAAGCAACTTTGGACAATGTCAGTTCTGCCATCTTTCATTCCTTTTGTATTCTGCTGGTATCACTTGTAATGTTTTCTCTTTACTTTCTTATGTTACTTATTTGAGTTTTCTCTCCTTTTTCTTCTACTTACTCTACCTTAGTGTTTCTCATTTTTAGCTTTTCAAAAGGGAAATAAAACAATTTAGGGGTGTGTTGATATTTCTATTGTCCCATATGGAGGGGACAACAAACAGGGTGGTGAGAGGCTAAAAGGGCTGCTGTGAGGTCCAGACTGTCCTCTCCTAGGGACACCCCTCTTCCTCCTCACTCTGCCATTCAATCATTTCTATCAAAGTGGAAAGTCACTTAAATTTCTCTCTGACATGTGACAGAAGCCTAGAAAGGAGACTTATCAAACATAAATTCTGCACCTGGTCTCCTGGGGAATGTGCCTGTTTCTTCCCCTCTGTCCTGAGTCCACAAGCTGAAAACTCTCCTGTTCCACTGCAGCCAACACTGCCTCTGCCCACACCGTTCAATGTGGCACCTGCAGCTTTGGCTCCTGGAACATGCCCCTGCTCTGTTTACTTCCCTCCTCTGACTGCCTCCCAGTCCATCTCTGGGCTCTCAGCATCATTTCCCAGCCATTTTGCCCCTACATGAAGTCTGACCTTAAACCCCTTTTCTTTCAAGTCATATCCTTCATTCTAACAGTCTTTGTCATCTAATCTGAACTCCTATGCAGAAAATGGTTAACTCATCAGGTGTGGTTTGCCCAAACTGTATACATTCCTGAAAGAAATAAATTCTGACAACTAGTCCGTGATAAGCCCCTCAGAGATGGGCTCTGATCCCTTGACATACAGCTCCTCATAGCTGCATTTTAAAACCACATTAATAAGATGTGATGTCCATGTAAATACTCCCCAGTACATAACTTGTGAACTCACAGAGTTTGGGTGTATGCATATACTTTTAAAACCATATCCAACATTAAGACCTAGATATATCTACCACCTCCCAAAGTGTCCTCGCATTTCCATTATTGTTATCAATTATCTTGCTTTTTGATCTGTTTGGGGGGTACATACTCTGCACTAGTTGATCACATGCTGATTTGTGGTGAATGCCTGTTTGTGCCCCAGGGTCGGCTTTCTGGGTATTGGGAATCAGATATGCAGGTGCTGCAACCTTGTGAATGACCCCAGTGAGCAGCACTGGGCACCAAGGCTCACAGGAGGCTCCCTGCAGGAGAATTCCTCACACGTGTGGTCAGACATCACTGCGGGTAGAACTGAACTTGCACAGAGACTAACTGGGGAGAGGAACCCTGGGAACTGGAATCTGGTGTCCCCGGGAATTACGCCACGTACCTTGGCTGATTTTCATGTGTATCATTTGTGTAATAAACCTCCAAGAGTGTAGTATCTTTTTCTGAGACCTGTGTTTATATTGCTCAGAGAGACTGAGGATGCTCTTGGTAGACTCTATATGATTACATCAGAAGTAGGGGATTGCCTGAATAACCCTGAGTTGTTGATACATTGTTAAAGCATAGTTTAAGAAAATAAGGGATGAAAATGTGGTGGAGCGAGCCCCCCTGATGGCTGATGGCTGCAGCATCATGTGGAGTGAGTCAGCAGGTGCTCCAAGTAAGTTGTTGAGGGTAAACCTTATCAGTGGGAGTTGGGAATGGTACAGTCACACTCTAAGGGTTCATATCTCAGTGAATACTGAGACAGTGCAGAAATGTGTGTGTACAGGTAATAACTGAAAAGAAAACAAAAACTGCTGCACTCAGTCCTGGTCCTCCACACACTGAGCTGTGGCCACAAGACTCTGATCTACAATCAACAATTACATTTTTCATGAAAATACGAACCACAGTGTCAAAGAAGGTGCCCTGATGTAGGGCTGGAGAGGAAAACCCTTTAAACTACTAAATCCAGGCAGGAGCAGGAGAAACGTGTATCACATTGTCAATGATTTATGCCTTTTTGGGTGGAGACTGTACCCACATCTTACAACAGGACAGTCACACATGGCAACAGGTGATCCTAAAACACAGCAGACTGTTCCTGATGGGATAAGGAACCTCCATAGGAGAGGTCAGTCTGTTTGACATGTGAGAAAAGTGGACTCTCCAGATGAAGACACAGGCTCATTACCCAAGGCCTGGTGCTCTGGCTTCATGAAGGTGAGGAGGTTCACCACATAGTATGCACCTTTCCCTGATGAAGGCAACCCTTTTTGTTCTGCATTGCAGGGCCCCTTATTCTGCAAAATATCTCTGGATATATACAGTGTTGTTTTTCTCTCAGATTCTGCCTTGGGCCTTAGAGACACTGAGAAAATGAGACTGAAACAAAAGAAAATGGAGCAGACACAGGGGAGAAGCAGGGCACTCTTGCCAACAAGGTGGACGTACTTCAGTGGTTAATGGAGAAAGAAATGGCTGAAGAAGACAGTGGTGGGGTTGACACACTTGTCAGAAAACAGCACTACTGGTCGTGGGTGGAGCAGTGTGTTCCCTTCAAGGCTGTTGACACCGACAGACCTGACCATGTGTTCCCTACTTACCGTTTGTAGGAATGTGAAAATGCAGAAGATAAAATGGTTTTACTTGTCCTGAGTGTCTAGTGAAGGTCTGGCAAAGTACACAATTTGAAGATTGCTGAAGGGCTGTGGCAATTGTGCCCTGCCCCAGCTGGGTCCTAGACCATGTTTACATACATGTGCAAAGGGCAGGTGGTGAGGCCGAGTCCTAGTGGCAGTTCTCGTGAGCAGGCGCCTCTGCATGAAATCCTCACTTCGCAGTCTCTCCAGGCTCTACTCCTGGTTTTCTTTTTCTTTATCATGTGACTCTAGTTATATTCCAACAACTTCCCCCACAGGATCACAGACAAGGGGGAGCAGGAGGAAGCCGTGACCTGAAGCCTGTGTGTTCCTGGAGCAGAATGTGTGGGAGGCCTGGAGGGATTACTGAGACCCTCAGTGCACTTGCTTGGAGGTGCACATCAGACCCAGCGCTGCCTTTGGGATGCTGGGCTATAAACCTTGGGAAGCCACTGCTGTGGGGAAGGGTGTAAATATGCAAAGTCAGGTGAAGGACACCCCCTTTAATCTCCCTGGAGAGTGGGCCTCCTGCACTGCCTGCTGGATCCTCAGTGCAGCCCTTTCTGTGCTCCAGGATGGGGTCTTCCGTCATCCTCATCCTCCTCCTGGCTGTTCTCCCAGGTCAGTCCTGACTCAGGATCTGGGATCACAGGGTGGGCAGGATCTCAGTTCTGATCTCAGTCCTGCTTCTCCCACACAGGCGTCTGTCCTCATGTGCAGCTGGTGCAGTCAGAGGCAGAGGTGAGATGGCCCAGGGAGTCTCTAACCGTCTCCTGCAAGGCATATTGATACAGCTTCACAAACTACTATGTACTACTGGGTGCGCCAGAGGCCCAGGAAGGGCCTGGAGTGGTTGGAGAGAACCGATCTTCAGGATTCTCAAACAAAGTACAGCCTGGCCTTCCAAGGCCATGTCACAATCACCACCAACAGCTCTATCAACACCACTTCCCTGTGGTGGAGCAGCCTGAAGGCCGAGGAAATGGCCATGTATTACTGCACGAGGGATTTGGACCTTTTACAGCATCTCATGAAGAAGCAGCTCCTGCTAAGTGGCTGAGCTAAGCACATGTCAGACCATTCCAAACAAACCTTCATCCTGCAGGGACACCTGTTGTCCCCAAGGTAGGAAGTTGATTACATCAGACCACGGCCACTCTTGAGAGGCAGGAATTCACGAACGAGAAGTGAGCAGTGTTCTAATGTGAGTTTGCTTTTTCTGTCACAGGGCTTCTGTCAGAGCACTGCCCAGGATCTCATGTCTGCACCCGTGACAGGAGCCCATGCAGGGTGTTCGGTGACACCAGGATTCCGCTTGTTGTAGAAGAACAGGAGGTGCCTACGTGGGGATCAGAGAACAGGGTGCAGTCCTCCCATGTCTTGAAGATTATCTCAGAAGCACATGGGGGAGAAAAAAGAGCTGATTCAAGTTTCTGTGCATATTCTGAGTGAGTCTGACCCACACATTTATCACACTGTCTTCTAGGAGATGACATGGCAGGGATTCCTTGGTCACGAAAGACATTGCTTGTGGTCCAGGAAAGCAGGCACTATAGAGTTCTGGGGCACCCTGGTCTGGAAATCAGAGGGAGAAGCGAGATTAGTTTCTGTCTCTACATCCATGGTGACAACTTGGAAATGTGTCTTCTTACTGCCAGGATCTGAGGCTGTGATTGATCAGAAGTCCTGGTTCCTGGCTCAGTACCTGTAGCTCTGAGGGTATGTCACCAGGCACCAACACCAAAGCTGGTGGGTTTGCATCCACCCAGACCTTCCAAAACACAATGACAACTACAATCAAAAAATAGCTGGGCATCGTTGTGGGTGCCTGTAGTTCCAGCTTCTTGGGAGCCTGAGGCAAGAGAATTGCTTAAGCCCAAGAGTTAGAGATTGCTGTGAGCTGTGATGCCATGGCACTCTGCCCAGGGAGACAACTTGAGACTCTGTCTCAAAAAAAAAAGAAGAAGCAGAAGAAGGGAAAGGGGAAGGGGAATGGGAAGGAGAAGAGGTAGGAGAAGGAGGAGAAGAGAAAGAAGAAGAAGGAGAAGGAGGCGACGGTGGAGGACGAGGAGACAGAGAGGAAGGGGAAGAGGAAGAAGATGAGGAAGACGAAGAAGAAGATGAAGAAGAAGAAGAAGGAAGAAGAAGGAGGAGGAAGGAAGAAGGAAGAAGGGAAGAAAAGAAGAAGAAGAAGAAGAAGAAGAAGAAGAAGAAGAAGAAGAAGAAGAAGAAGAAGAAGAAGAAGAAGAAGAAGAAGAAGAAGAAGAAGAAGTAGTAGTAGTAGTAGTAGTAGTAGTTCTGGTTCCTGCAGGATCACTCCACGATGTGTTCCCTCACAATTGAGGCCTCATCTGATGTCCCCAATTGAAGTCCTCATGTCTACAAAGGAAAGATCCCCACACTGGTGGACATTAACTCTCCTTTTGAGGATGAGTCAGAACAGTCCCTCAGTCCTGGGCTTTGTTCCACTTCTTCTAACATGGGAGAGGACATTTACAATAGCCACACATCTGCGGAGGCCAAGTGACCAGGGACAATGGCCCACAGTACTCAGGTCTGAGTCACTCTCTCCAGGGAGCAACACAGAGCAAGCCTCACTGTGAAGTGCTGGTCAGCTGTCAGTAGAATCCAGGGGGAGGGGACACTAGTGAAGGGCAAGTGTGACCACAGGGCCCTGTGTCCAGGGGAAAATGAACCTGAAGACTTCTCCTTCTTCCTTCTGAAAATGGGGCCTGTGGTCTCTGTGATTTAAACTTTAAAGCTCAAGTCCTTTGCCTGTACATCAGGTGTGGTGCAGGCTGTGGCTTCTGGAGGGGCCAGGGAAAGGCTCATGGGACTTTCACACCATCCATTGCTGGGACAACTCCTTCTGTCACTTGTGCATGGACTCACTTTGGAAATGAAAGTGGCCATTATTAGTTGAGAACAGGATGGTTTGGTCATAGAGGGATGTGCCCACTCGGACTCTCACAGGGTCACTGGCACCATCTATGACATCAGGTGACCTGCAGACAAACCTCAGTGAGCTGTGAGCTCTGGTTGGCGTCCAAGGCCTCGAGAGTGGTGTCCTGTGGCTGCAGTGTGATGACTCCACACCTGCAGTTGAGTCCCTCCTGACTAAGTGCCTGCATCAGATGGTCATTTGTCCTGATCTTCCTTCCCTCCCCTCATGCTACTCCTGACCGCCTTCTCCAGTATTCTCCCTGCTTTCTGCGAAGAACAAAGTAATTCCTTGATTTCACTTTCACACTCATCATTGTCAAATTGTTTCACCTGTTGAACATAGATTTTTGTCTAAGCTCTGTGGGATTCTCAAAAGATTTCTTCCAAACTTTAGTGTTCCATAATGGGGGATCCCTGTGGAAACTGAGTTACACCATTCATCTGACAAAGAGATTTCCGTTCCCATGTCACTTCCTTGTCTACCCAGAGACACAGGTGTGTGCTCATTTCAAGTAGGAAATTGTGAACTGTGTGAGAGGCTCTGCCCTCCTCCATGGTCCTGGCTCTGAGATGCCCAGAATCAGACAGTCAGGGTTAACACACATTGTGATTTGTGGAGTGTGGAGGAAGGGACAGGACCATCAGGGCAAATGTGACCACTCTTGCTCCCAAGAGTTATTTTGTTTGTTTTAGCTGTTTTCATGACCATGGTGAAGTCCTTCCATGTCTTAAAGATTATCTCAGAAGCACATGGAAAAAAAAGTGGGGGGCTAATTAAAGTCTCTGTGCATAGTTCTAAGTGAGTCTGACCCACACATTTATCACACTGTCTTCTAGGAGACGACATGGCAGGGATTCCTTGGTCACGAAGGACACTGCATGTGGTCCAGGAAAGCAGGCACTATAGAGTGCTGGGGAACCCTGGTCTGGAAATCAGAGGGAGAAGTGAGATTGGTTCCTATCTCTACATCCATGGTGACAACTTGGAAATGTGTCTTCTTATTGCCAGAATCTGAGGCTGTGATTGATCAGAAGTCTTGCTTCTGGCTCAGTACCTGTAGCACAGAGGGTAGGTCACCAACCACCTACACCAAAGCTGGTGGGTTTGCATCCAGCCAGACCTTCCCAAATACAATGAAAACTATAACCAAAAATTAGCTGGGCATTGTGGTGGGTGCCTGTAGTTCCAGCTTCTTGGGAACCTGAGGCAAGAGAATTGCCTAAGCCCAAGAGTTAGAGGTTGCTGTGAGCTATGATGCCATGCCAATCTGCCCAGGGAGACAGCTTTAGACTCTGTCTCAAAAAAAATGAAGTGAAAGAAGGGAAAGGGGAAGGGGAATGGGAAGGAGAAGAGGAAGAAGAAGAAGAAGGAGGCAGAAGAGGAGGAGGAAGAGAGGAAGAGGAAGAGGAGGAGGAAGAAGGAGAAGAAGGAGGAGGAGGAGGACGAGGAGGAAGGAGGAAGGAAGAAGAAGGGGAAGAAGAAGGAAGAAGGAGGAGGAGGAGAAGAGGAAGAGGGAGAGGTAGAGGGAGGAGGAGGAGGAGGAGAAGAAGGAGGAGGAGGAGGAGGAGGAAGAAGAAGAAGGAGGAGGAGGAGGAGGAGGAGGAGGAGGAGGAGGAGAAGGAGGAGAAGGAGAAAAAGAAGTTGTTGTTCTGGTTCCACTAGGGCACGATGTGTTCCCTCACAACTGAGGCCTTGTCTGATTAGGTGTGGTGCAGGCTGTGGCTTCTGGGGGGCCAGGGAAAGGCTCATGGGACTTTCTCACCCTCCATTGCTGGGATCCTCCTTCTGTCACTTGTGCATGGACTCACTTTGGAAATGAAAGTGGCCATTATTAGTTGAGAACAAGATGGTTTGGTCAAAGAAGGATGTGTCCGCTCGGACTCTCACAGAGTCACTGGCACCATCTATGACTTCGGGTGACCTGCAGACAAACCTCAGTGAGCTGTGAGCTCTGGGTGGTGTCCAAGGCCTTGAGAGTGGTGTTCTGTGGCTGCAGTGTGATGACACCACACCTGCAGTTGAGTCCCTCCTGACTAAGTGCCTGCATCAGATGGTCTTTTGTCCTGATCTCCCTTCCCTCCCCCCGTGCTACTCCTGACCGCCTTCTCCAGTATTCTCCCTGCTTTCTGTGAAGAACAAAGTAATTCCTTGATTTCACTTTCACACGCATCATTGTCAAACAGTTTCACCTGTTGAACATGGGTTTGTGTCTAAGCACTGTGGGATTCTCAAAAGATTTCTTCCAAACTTTAGTGTACCATATGGGGGATCCCTGTGGAAACTGAGGCACACCATTCATCTGACACAGAGATTTCCGTTCCCATGTCACTTCCTTGTCTACCCAGAGACACAGGTGTGTGCTCATTTCAAGTAGGAAATTGTGAACTGTGCGAAAGGCTCTGCCCTCCTCCACGGCTCTGAGATGCCAGAATCAGAGAGTCAGGGTTAGTACACATTGTGATTTGTGGAGTGAGGAGGAAGGGACAGGGTCATCAGGGCAAATTGTTGCTCCCAAGAGTTATTTTGTCTGTTTTAGCTGTTTCTGTGACTTTTTGTTCAAATTCTGACAGAATAATAACAGGTTTTATTTACGTATCATCCACGAATTCTGCCCAGAAAAGCATTGGTGAGCACACATCCTGGTACAGGAAGCTGTGGGGACCCTTTGGATGACCACAGAAGGATGAGCATTCAGCATGTGGGAAGGAATGTGGACCTTTTGACAAAGAGGCAGTTGTCCACCTGGGTAGAGCAGGATGTGGTGACTCCATTGGCTGATTCTGCAAGGGCTGGGGCAGGTGCATCAGGGTCTGTCCAGGAAAAATCTCATCTGATGCAAGACCTGATGTTGACAGAGTCTGGAATAAAGTGAGCAAACAGAAATCACCTGAGGATCTCCCATGAAGGCTTGGAAGAGACTGCTCTGTGAAGGAGCCATCACCACATTTGGGGTAGAGGTGGAGACAGCCACAGCTTGGAGCAGCTGTCACCAGCAGGACCTGCTGGATGAGCTGTGTGTGGCAGCAGTATAGCTGTCCTTCTGCACAGAGCAGTGATGTGGACAGTGTGACTACTCTTCTTCATCATGGTAAAGTGGGACAATCACAGGGGCAACTTAGACAACAGATAATTGTCTCTCCAGGATGTCACAGCCTTGACTATTCATTTTCTAGAGTTAACAACATGCTTAGGTTCTTAGTTTGTTCACTCAATGCAACAGCCTATGTTTCAAATAATATATATATGTATATTTTTTATATTTACTGAAACTTATTGGTTCATTTTTAAAATAAATTTGCTTAACTGTGCCTGAGAGCCTGTTTAAATGTGGCCCTCTCAGAATATTATGAACACATGTGTAAGGGAAAACGACATACCAATTGTGATTGAAGGGAGTCAGTAATGCCGATAAGATGGGGTGGAGAACTCGTGTGGAAGGAAAACACTAAGTTTGCCATAATCTGCCATGAAACCCTCTTGTTCTTTCCCTGTTTATCACACCAAGTGGTGATGCTTAAAGCAGAATATAATCACCTCTTTTCTCAACTGGTCATGAATGGTAAATTTTCTTTTTGAAGGACATAGACACAATCTCTTAACTGAAGATCAGAGAGAGGCTATTTGGGAAGAAGGGGTGAAGAGGAAGCCTTAAGCTTCTGGTGATAGGACTGAGTGTGCTACACAATCCCTCCAATATCTCTCACACTGACATGTAATATCCCAGAAGATAATATCTGAAGGGAAGTCCATAAATACATGGGCTACCTGTTACCAAATGGTGTGAGACATGCAAGTGTCCACAATGCCATCAGTGCTTGTGGGATATCCTTGGGCTTGGAAACTCAAGAATTTCCAAAATGTTTATTTATTTTCTTAATTTCACAATATTATGGGATACACATACTTTTAGTTGCAAGCATCAACTTACCTATTCTTGAGACAGGATTATAAATGTGCCCATCACCCAGATCATGTTCATTATACACATTGGGTAGGTTTTGGTCATCCCCTCTTCCCTGACTCCCCTGTTTGATTTGCACATTTTTAATCAATCCAGTTTGTTTATTTCATTTATTTATTTCTGTTTTACTATGGTTATCATTGAGGTCTCAGACATAAAGTATTTGCCTGGATGAACAGATAAAAGAATTTTTCTTACATTCTTTTCTAAATTTCTTCTGGTTTAATTTCTTACATTTAATCTTTATTCATCTTGAACTAATGTTCATGAGCAGGAAAAGATAGACATCCTGGCCTCGTCTCTCTTAACTTTTCTCCCCCGAGACAGGGACCCATTTCCTACTCTCTTTGGAAGTGCTCTAAACTTTGTTTTTCCTAAATGAAATCTCTCTTGGTAATGCTTAAAAAACAAAAAGGAAAGATAGACATCCTGATTCATTCTTCTGCAGTTGTCTATCAAACTTCTCCAACACAATTTATGGGATTGCGCTTTTTTCCCCCAGTGTACATTGGTGTGTGCCTAGTTGAAAACACTTGGGTGCAAGTAAATGGTTTTCTATCTGGGTTCTCTATTCTGTTCCCTTGATCTATGTCTCTGTTTTTATAACTATACTTGACAAAACCAAGGGGAAAACTCTTGATAAAATTGGCCCAGGAAAAGATATTATATACAAGATCTCCTTGGCAATTCCAGCAACACCAAAATTAAATAAATTGGACATAATCAAGAAAAAAAGCTTTTGCACAGCTAAGGGAATGACAAATAAAGGAAACAGATACTCTTTTAAATTGAGGAAGATATTTGTATGCTGTGAATCTGACAATGTGCTGATCACTAGAGTCAACAGAGTATTCAAATTAATCAACAGAAGCAAAGAACCTCATTTATACATAAGCAAGAACTTCAGCAGAAATGTCTCTGAAGTTGACAGATAAATGGCCAGAAAACACAAACAAAATTGCTCTTTGTCCCTAATTATCATGGAAATGCAGATCAAACCCAGTCTGTGATATCACATAACTACAATGAGATTAGTTCACATCACACAGTCCCAAAACTGCAGATGCTGCCGTGGATGTGGAGAGAAGGGAACAATACTCTACACTGCTGGTGGGACTGCAAACTAATACAAACTCTATGGAAAGAAGAATGGAGAATCCCCAAGGAACTAAAAGTTGACCTTCCATTTGATCCTGCAATCCCATTACTAGGTATCTACCCATAAGAGAAAAAAATCATTTTACCACAAAGACATTTGCATTATAATGTTTATTCCAGCTCAGTTCACAATTTCCAAGACAGAAGTAACCCAAACGCCCATCAACCCATGAATGGATTAACAAACTGGCATATGCACACCATGGACTGCTACTCAGCCATAAGAAAAGAGGAGACTTTACAAATTCATGTCAGTGGGACCATTCCTATGGTTCATATTGCAGGGGTACATGTCAAATCTATTAAGTATAGAGTATAAATGTCTTAACACAACAATTAAGTAAATGAAGTGAAGGCTATATTAACTAGTTTGATGTAAGTATTCCTAAATGTATATGAAATCAGCACATTGTACCCCGTAAAGGCATCAATGAATACACGATCTATGTGTTTTTGACTTAATGTAAAAAAAAAGATAAGTAAATTTGGGGCCTAGCATTAAAAAAAAAAAGAAACACATTCTTCTTAGTAAAGTACCCCAAGAATGAAAAAACAGTATCCAATGTACCAAATACTAATATGAAACCAATATAAAATAACTACACAATCTCAGAGTCTGTTATCCAGTGGTTAGGCCACTGGCCTCATGCCTCAGGGCTGGCGGGTGTGAACCCAGCCAGGGCCTGCTAAACAACAATGACACCTACAACAAAAAATAGCCCGTACTTGAGGCGGGCACCTGTAGTCCCAGCTACTTGGGAGGCTAAGGCAGGAGAATTGTTTTAACCCATGAGTTTGAGGTTGCTGTGACTTGTGACGCCACAGCACTCAACCAAGGGTGACATAGTAAGATTCCGTCTCAAAACAACAAAACAATGACAAAAAGTACATGCCCACAATAAGGAAAAACACAAGTATATGTAGCAAGGGGGAGGAGAGAGGAGGCAGAAGGGAGGTGGGAGGAGGGAGGAAGGACGGTGGGATCTCACCTAATGTGCACAAGGTGAGGGTGCTCAGCATGCTCCTTGGGTTAATGGATCAACCATAACAAGAATTTACTTTAGAAAAGAAAACAATGTAACCTAAACATTTGTGCCTTCATATTAATCCTGAAACAAAAATTAAATTAAATTAAGAAATTGTGATTGATTTAATATAATATAATATATATAAACAGTGGAGTACTACTTAGCATTAAGAAGAGAGATTGATGCATTTACAGAAATTTGAAAAGAATTGGAGACCATTATTCTAAGTGAAGTGTCTCAAGAATGGAAAAAGAAACACTACATGTACTCTCTAATAAATCATAATTCACCTCTGGACAGACAAGTGCACACAGGGAAGTAGCAGACGTTGAAATTAAAGCAGAGGGTGAGATAAGATGGAAAAACACCACATACCAGGTACAATGGACACTATTTGGGTGATGGGCACTCACAGCCCTGACTCAAACCATGTAACACGAACATTTGTACCCCCTTAGAATTTTGAAATTAAACAGATAATACAAGTTTCTACGCTACATACTAGAAACAGGAATCAAGCACTTTTCTATCAACTGAGAGGACATAATGTTTTGCCAGAAAATCACCTTAAGATCTCAACAAAATATACAAACTATAGGAAAACATTAAAATCCCATGGAAGGTGAATGGTGAATAAAATTTTTCAAAGTGGCTCCTGAAACTGGACTCTTGGTTATGTCTCATCCTTTTGGTTTCCTCAAAAACTTATTGTTAAAAAGTTACAAAGAACAAAGGCATAGCCTCAGGGTCTTTGAAAAGTGTTCCCACTAATGTTGACTTAACACATTAATGGATTTGTTCATATCTCATAGAGTAGGTTAGTAGGAAAATTTAAGGAACACTCACTTGACATCAACTATCTGTGCTGATTTCACCCAGATAGTCTGTTTGAGAACACAGACTCTCTGGGTAACATGGACACTAGAAATCTTCATTTTCTTCATTTTATAATTATGCAATAAACATTACCCTTTTTAATTACTTCTTTCAGTTCCTCTGAGATTCTCTCAGAAGGTTTAGATAAGTCTATAATGCTTGTTAAGACTGTCTGAGTTAAGGAATGATTTACTACAGTCTTTTTAACACTTTCCACATTATCTCTTTTGCTCTGACTTTAAGCTAACATCAAGTCTCTAGAACGTGGGAGTGCACCTAAACATTCTCCACGACCCACAACAGTGCACACGTGGTATCTCTTCTGTAATTCATCACCAATATCATGAAAAAACCAGACGACACCACCATGCAATATATCAATGTAACAAAATGATAATTATGCCCAATACTCTTATACAGATAGAAAAATAAAAGTTCTTTCTATCTTTGCCAATCCCAATGAGGTTTCTGATGATGAGACAACCTCCTATTCTTGCAAAACATTTACACTGATACCTTACTATCAACTCATGAGTGTTTAATCCTGACATTTGGCTAATTGCCAGTCCCTAATACACTCTGTGACATCCAGTATCTGGACTTGCTTTACATCAATGAGAGAACTGCCCTCCAAAAAAAACTTATCTACATAATACTAATAATATTTCCTGATTAAAATTCCCTGGTATATTATTGAGGTTTGGGGCAACAACGAATAATGTAACCTTTAGTTTCAGTTGAAGTTTTATTTAAGGTTTTATACAAGAATTTTCCCTGGTTTGGGTAAAAGAACTCCAAGTACTATATGTTCTGCTGTTTCCTGCCTCACATTATTCACCAGACATTAATTTTAACCTCACTTGGAACTCAGACTAATTTTCAAAAGAGCTATTATTTTAATTGTGTTCTCTCTAGATTCTTATGCATGCATCTGTAAAACAAAAACTATAAAGATTCACCTCAATTGAGTAAGAATAATAAAATCACAACTGATGAAGAAGAAGCGTGGATGGGTGGCACCATCTGAAAAATATTGGCTGAGATGTTTCTTTTCTCAATTTTTTGTATTGATACATCAAAAAGCCATCTTCATTCCTCTGTTGACCCCTGAATGGGGGAACAAACAGAAAATATAGAGGGATTGGTCCTAAATGTCACTATTCAGCATCAAAAGTAGAGTCCATTATTTTACTCAGCAAATATTGTTGAAAATATAAGTGAATAAAGACATAAAAGGACAATGTGGGTGGACAACTACCACGTCTCCAGGAAATGAAGAAATTATTTCTAAGTAAAGTAAACATTAGTAGTTGTGAAGTTTAGTGAGACAATGGTCCAAAACCTGTCTGAGCACACTCACACATGCTCTGGTCCTGCCCTCCCTCAGGTGTCGCATCCCAGGCCTCCTATATAGCAGGAGCACATGCAAATAGGGCCTCCCTCTGCTCATGAAAACCAGCCCAGCTCTGACCCTGCAGCTCTGGGAGAGGAGCCCCAGCCCGGGATTCCCAGGTCTGCCCACTCGCTGCTCAGAACTGAACAC
>CAUYON010202445.1:0-11787 GCA_963573935.1 Arctocebus calabarensis
TTTTTTTTTCTTTTGAGACAGAGCCTCAAGCTGTCACCCTGGATAGAGTGCTATGGCATCACAGCTCACAGCAACCTCCAATTCCTGGGCTCAAGCGAGTCTCCTGCCTCCACCTCCCAAATAGCTGGGACTACAGGCGCCTGCCACAATGCCCAGCCATTTTTTTGGTTGCACCCATCATTGTTGTTCGGTGGGCCCGGGCTGGATTTGAACCCGCAGCTCAGGTATACGTGGCTGACGCTTTAGCCCGCTGAGCCACAGGCACCGAGCCAGGAAGAGACTTTGTATATGGTAAAGGTAACATCAGAAATCAGAGGGAACAAGATGGATTGTTTAACGTGAGATTTATTGAGCATTAAAAACATTAAATATAGGGAAAGAATTAGATCCCTTCTGGGTAAACTCCAAGGCATGGGATGACATTGGGATAAAGGATTTAAAAAAAAAAAAAAAGCTTAATTTTAAATGGAAAAGCTTGATGGAGGTGATTACTCCAAAATTAAAGATTTCTTTTCAACAAAAGGTCCCATATGTCAACACCAGATTTTTTTTTTTTTTAGACAGAGCCTCAAGCTGTCACCCTGGATAGAGTGCTGTGGCATCACAGCTCACAGCAACCTCTAACTCCTGGGCTCAAGCGATTCTCCTGCCTCCGCCTCCCAAGTAGCTAGGACTACAGGCACCCGCCATAGCGCCCAGCCATTTTTTTTTTTTTTTGGTTGCAGCCTTTATTGTTGTTTGGCGGGCCCAGGCTGGATTCAAACCTGTCAGCTTAGATGTACATGGCTGGCGCCTTAGCCCGTTTAGCCACAGGTGCCAAGCCAACACCAGATTTTTTTAAGACTTTGATGACTGTAGTATCTAAATCTCAGACTTTTCTCCCTAAAATTTTCTATCATCATAAATGACAAAATGACCATGTTGTTAACTTTCCCAGTCGCTGTGAACCACCCTTATAGTTCTTCGATACCTTCCACTTCTAAGATTTACATTCACTTCAGCCAACCTTTCCTGTAGCCACAATTTGAATGTTTTACCTTCTTATTAATTAGACTTACAAGATTTTGAGAGGTCAATAGCTTCTCTCCAAACACTCTGATTTCCATGTGTCCATTGAATTCCTCTTCAACCAGTGATAGTTTCTATTACTTAAATGTTTACCTTTTACATGAACTTCCTTCTCCTTTCAGAATTCAATTCCTTTTCTAAATCCCTAGAGCTCACAGTCTACCATATCAGCTACTTATAGGCCAGTACTTTAATAACCTGCACATCCACATCCTTTTATATACATATTATCTACCCTACAGTCCATGATCTGTCCCACCAATAATCTCTACTCTTTTACACCTGGGCTTTTTAGCATTACTTTAGAAATGGAGCCATTCCATACCACTTAATTTGTTTCTCACCCACCTGCCACTTGGCAATCATTTTAAATGTTTGCCTGTCTGCTTTCTCTTTCATTCCCCCTTCAAACTATTCCAGACTTGCACAACTTTTCTCAAATCTGTCTAATCTTCCTTATTCTTTGGCAGTGTTTTTGTTTTCCAGCATATCAGTATTAAACTTCAGTTCCTAATCAGTACTCCCATTCAGTAGGTACACATTCTCTACTTTCAAAATTATTTTTATCTTTTCTTCTGTCTTCCATTTTTTCCTAAGGTTAATGCAATCTACTTATACTGTAGATTCAGTCTTCTCCTGTACATTTTTTTTTTTTTTTTTTTGAGACAGAGACTATCCTGTCATCCTTGGTAGAGTGTTGGGGCGTCACAGCTCACAGCAACCTCCAACTCTTGGGCTCAAGCAATTCTCTTGCCTCAGCCTCCCAAGTAGCTGGGACTACAGGCACCCGCCACAATGCCCAGCTATTTTTTGTTGCAGTTTGGCTGGGGCCGGGTTTGAACCCGCCACCCTTGGTATATGGGGCCGGCGCCCTACTTACTCAGCCGCAGGCGCCACCCTTACCTGGGATCTTTATACCTAGAATTCCTGCTTCCAGTTTTCTCCTCTCCGTTCATCTTCCACATTGTTGCCAGAGTGATTTTTCTAAAACATACATCTATTCATGCATCTTCACTGTTTAAAACTCTTAAGAATTGCCTCAAAACTTTTCCATAATACACCAGGTCCTTCATGATCTCATCTTTGCTTTCCCACATAAATGCTAAAACTCCAGGAAATTAAAATATGGCTGTTAAAACTCCAGAACATGTGCTCTCTTTTAACAGACATGTAAACCTAAGTTACATGAACAGAATGTTAAATAAGTATAATCTGTCTCTTTCTTGAAGTAATTATCTGTATCTAAGCAGCACATTAAGTGCGACATTGACTGTTGTAATTTTTAGATCTAACGACTGGATTTTTGTAGTATTTGCCTGAAGTTAAAGCAAGTGATTTGCTCCATATCTAGACTTCCTTTATAGTAATGTCTAAGTGACTATCCTGTATATATTACAAAGCTGCTTTTCAAAAGCCAGTATATAAAAATGTTTTAATATTAACTATAATTTAAATTTTTTACATGATGTATGATGTTGCAGTGTGTTCTGTCCTCTTTCAGATTATATTGTTTCTCTCAGCAGTGTTCTTTTATAATTCCAGGAAAACAGGTAAATAATTTGGTGGACTCATCAACTCACTCAGTTGGCTGTCTTCCACAAAGGTGAGCATAAAGTAGTTTCATTCATTTGAATGTTCACATTTAAAACAAAGGATTTCTTTATGCTGCTAGAAATAATTTTATTTATTTATTTTTATAGAACTGAAGTTTCTGACAAGAATATGGCCACAGATTCTGGAAAAAAATTGGAAGAAAGCACAGGTCCCTTCCCAGTAGAGAATATAGTTCCAGCTAGCAAACCATTTGAAAGCCACAGACGTGTGCTATGTTTTGATAGTGCTGCTGCTCCTGTGGCAAGTACACAGGAGCCAAACCATAAGATTGTATCCCAAAACAAAGAAAGGAATGCAATTTCCTTTCCTAATCTTGACTCACCCACTGTGTCCTCCACCCTAAAACCTCCTGCTAATAATGCTATCAGAAAAGAGAGAGAGAAACCTCCTATGCCTAAGATTTTATCTAAATCAGAAATAGCCATTAGCCAACATACGGCGGTAAAAGAAACTCAGTCAGAAAAGAAAGTTTCACCAACAGAAGTTGTGCTTGAATCTTTCCACAAAGCAACAGCTAATAAGGAGAATGAAGTATGCAGAGATGTGGAAAGGCAGAAAAATCCAGAAACTTCAAAACTACCAATTGGGCAGCAAAATGGGGGGTTACGGAATGAGAAAACTATAGCTTCACTGCAAGAAGTCACCAAAAAACAAGGCACATCCTTAAACAGTAAAAATGTCATTTCAATAAGTGCAGCTGTGAAGGATCTAAAACAAGAGCAAACTAAATCTGGCAGTTCTTCAGTTACCACAGAAATGTTGCAGGACGTTCATTGGCCCAGCCCAGTAAATCGGCTTGCTGATAGTGATTTACCTGTACCCCGGACTGCTGGTTTAGGGGCAGGGGAAAAACATAAAGAGGAACCTACAGATGGCATCAAGGCCCCCTCTAATAGACGTTTTGGTGAAGACAGTAGCACATCCAAAGTAATGGTTCCTCCTGTCACCCCAGACTTGCCTGCCTGCAGCCCTGCCAGTGAGACAGGCAGTGAAAACAGTGTAAACATGGCTGCGCACACCTTAATGATTCTTTCCAGAGCAGCTATCTCTAGGACTACTTCAGCAACTCCCCTAAAAGATAACACACAACAATTCAGAGCATCTTCGAGGAACACCACAAAAAAACGGAAGATTGAGGAGTTAGATGAGCGTGAGAGAACCTCTCGTACTTCTAATAAAAATCTTGCAAATTCATCAATACCAATGAAAAAGAAGAAAATTAAGGCAAGTTTTCAAAGTTTCAATTTTAAAGCCACACCTTTTCCTTTCTTCAATACTCAGAGAATTAAGCACTTTTTGCTACAACTACCTATTATAGTCAAAATAGCTTTTATAGTTTTGATTGACAAAGTACATTTTTTTAGTTCTTTTTACATTTCAGAGACAGAATCTCCCTCTATTGCCCTGGGTAGACTTTAGTAGCTTTACTCCAGCTCACTGCAACCTCAATTTTCTGAGCTTAAGCTATCTTCCTAACCTCAGCCTCCCAGTAGCTAGGACTAGAGGCATGTACCACCATTCCCTGCTAATTGTGTGTGTTTGTTTTTTGGTATTTTTTTTTTGTAGAGACTATGTTCTGGCTATGTTACCCAGACTGGTCTTGGACTCCTGGCCTAAAGTGATCCTCTCATTTCAGTCTCCCAAGCTACTGCACCTGGGCCTAAACAAAATACATTCCATATCAATGTTTCTCAGTCAGTCTGGTACTCAGAAGTTGTCTAGGTAAAATATAGTAGTTTCAAAGCTATTGCTAAGGTATTTAAATATAAACATCTTCCTTGGGAAAAGCAGGTTATTGTTTCTGTCTTGGTAGAACCCACATTTTTTTGTGAAAATTATGTAGTCATTTAAGACTGGAAACCACTTTTGTGTGGAATTAACAAATAAAAAGCCACTTTGCTACTTTAGATCTTGAATTTTTTTTTTCCCCCTTATGTCTCACCTCTAACATGGGCTTTTAAAGATATTAACATGCTGGAGCAGTGAAAAAATTAAATTTACCTATTTTATTTTAACCATGGTTGTCTATGGAAAGGCAACACAGGGATAGCATTGATGAATGAAACTCATTTAAGTTTGGGTTAGCTGTTTAGTAAGTGAATTAAAGAGAAGACAGTGTTTAAAATGTCAAAGAATCAGGAAAAGAGTCTTGGCTTTACTGCCCTCTGAGTCTGGATTTGAATCCTGCATCTGCTGTCAGTTGGCCCAGTGACCCCTGTGAAGTCTGTAGCCTCTCCAGGTCTCAGCCTCATCAATTGACATGTTACTGTACATCTTAGATTATGAAGACTAAATGTAGTATGTATACAATATGCAGTGTTTATTAAATATTTGGAACTTGGTAAGTGCCTTAATATCTCAAAAGCTTTCTAAGCACTAATTACCACCACTAATTACCAAGATACAAGCATTTCTATCCTGTTTCATTCAATATTCATACACTCTGGATTTGTATGTGTGTTATGTCTTTTCTCCCAAACTATCATTAAAGTGCCTTGAACCATATTTAATTAACTTTGGGTTTAATAAACTTGCCTCTATTTCTGTGTAGAACTAAAATTCTAATTTAAAAAATTGGCAATTTTAGTAGTATAGGGAAGAACCTAATATACTGTTCTGAGTGAATATAATTATTAAGAAAGCTTTTGGAGGGCGGCGCCTGTGGCTCATGGAGTAGGACACCAGCACCATATACCAAAGGTGGCAGATTCAAACCCGGCCTCTGCCGAACTGCAAAACAGAAAAATACCTGGGCGTTGTGACGGGCGCCTGTAGTCCCAGCTACTCGGGAGGCTGAGGCAAGAGAATCACCTAAGCCCAGGAGTTGGAGGTTGCTGTGAGCTATGTGACGTCACAGCACTCTACCGAGGGTGATAAAGTGAGACTCTGTCTCTACAAAAAAAGAAAAAAGAAAGCTTTTGGAGGGTGGCACCTGTGACTCAGTGAGTAGGGTGCTGGCCCTGTATACCAAGGGTGGCGGGTTCAAACCCGGCCCCAGCCAAACTGCAACAAAAAAATAGCCGCGCATTGTGGCCTGTAGTTGCAGCTACTCGGGAACCCTAGGCAAGAGAATCACCTAAGCCCAAGAGCTGGAGGTTGCTGTGAGCCGTGACACCACAGCACTCTACCAAGGGTGACAAAGTGAGACTCTGTCTCTTAAAAAAAAAAGAAAGCGGCTTGGCACCTGTGGCTCAGTGGGCTAAGGCGCCAGCCATGTACACCTGAGCTGGCGGGTTCGAATCCAGCCCAGTCCCACCAAACAACAATGATGGCTGCAACCAAAAAATGTCCGGGCGTTGTGGCTGGCGCCTGTGGTCCCAGCTACTTGGGAGGCAAAGGCAAGAGACTCGCTTCAGCCCAGGAATTGGAGGTTGCTGTGAGCTGTGATGCCACAGCACTCTCTCCAGGGTGACAGCTTGAGGCTCTGTCTCAAAAAAAAAAAAAAAAAGAAAGCTTTTGGAACTTGTTTCAACTTATTTTTCTTTTCTTTTTTTTTTGACAGAAAAAGAAGCTACCCAGTTCATTTCCAGCTGGAATGGATGTGGACAAATTTTTGTTATCATTGCATTATGATGAGTAAACATTCTGAACATACAAGAACAGTAGCTATTTAAAACTTGTATCCCTTTAACTATTGAGTGTAGGGAATGGGATATTGATAGAATCTGAAAGCATGACCTGCACTTTGTACTGAAATTTCACTTTATATCTAAATCATGCTGTTTCTGAAGCAGCTTCCTAGTTTGTAAATAGACTTATTTGGTATATTTTTATTTGGAAAAAACATTTGCAAAAATGTAAATAGAGCTAGTCTGCAAAACTTTATAGCTTTCAAAATTGCATATTGTAAATATTGTATAAATCTGTTGAAATAGAGGTTAAATCAATGTACTGTTCTTATTACACTGTGTTTTTTACATCTTATGATCCCTAATTCTGAGGCTTATTCATCTGCAATACTTTCTTAACTTCTTTTGGAAGGAAATGATGCTTATCCTTATAAATCACCTTCAGTAATTGCTCAGCAAGACATTTAAATACATAGCCACTAAGTACTATAAAATGATAACCATCTCAACTGGTTAAAGTAGCTTATCAGAAATCAACAGTTTGATGGGGGTTTTTTTGGAGTGAATACTTTACCAGCCCGTCTTACAATAGTAGTAAAGATATTACTAGAATTTCACACTTTATTATTTCTTCTGGTGGTTTATTCTCTTTGTTTTAAAGAGAGAATTTTGTAAACCATTTATCAAGTGTTCTGATCTTCATTTATAACTTTAAAAAAAAAATTAACAGAACTTTAAGTGGTTAGACTATTGAGCCATAAAAAGTTTGGTTTGTAGTAGAGATTTGTTGGTATGTATATACTTCCCCTAAATACTGGGGATTTAAAGAATTGCACTAATTCATAGACCCCTTTACGTAGTAGTGACCAATGTACATTTAATTTAAATCTTCTGTTGTATTAAAAGTTTGTATGGAGGATTATCTTCTGATATTCTTTCAGAAAGTCATATCCATCATATGATGTAAAAGAGAAATCATAGTTTTATATTTTAGTTTCTCCTAAAATGGGATATGTTAACTAACTATATCTGTACTTAGATATAATGGCTTTGTCTGTGTGTCTCTTAGGGCATTATAGTTACTCTCAAAAAGATCTGAAAGAGAGTGAGAGAGGTGCCTTCTCTGTATTTAGATTCATACACATCAGTTAAATTGAAGAATTGGTGTAAACTTTTAAATGAGAACAGAAATTATAATTAGTATCTGACCAATTGTGCCTAGATATTAAAGTATGTTCTCTTATGTGCTTTCTTTTTAATTAAACATCAGTTTATTAGGGGTTCTTTCCTGCGGTATATGTTTTGTTGAAGAGTCACTTTTCTCAATTTTTTGTACTAGGCCTTTAAAAATATTCCCCTTACTCCAGCGTTTCTCAATGCAGAAATCATGTCATCTTAATTGCTGCACATTATTGCAAAAATACGTGATGTAAGAAATTCTTATGATGTGTCAGTAGTCTATTCCTAAGGAACTAAATATCATACCGTTAATGTTTATTTAACTCTACTTGATACTGACTACAGTTAGGTCTGAATAAATATTTTCATTAACTCGAAAGTTTGAACTACTTTATATTGGCAATCTTGTTTAGAAACTTTGATTAAATTCCTTTGCATATCAATTTTGTGTACTATTTTTGGAGAGTTCATATAATGTTGACAATTACAGATTTTCTTCTCATTAGATTCGTATTTATGTGTTGCCGGGTACTGAGAATTCATAGACAAGTAAAATAAGTTACTTTGTTCAAGATTCTTTGTTAACTAGCCCAGAGCTTCTAGATAAGGTCCAAAAGTAACTTTTACTTGGAGCTTCTTAGTATCTTCAAGAGCAAATCTATAATCCCCATCCTATTTTAAAAGTCCAGATGTCAGCAGGCTCAAGTGGCTAAGGCACCAGCCACATACACCTGAGCTAGCTATTTCGAATTCAGCCTGGGCCCACCACACAAAAAGGATGGCTGCAACCAAAAAACAAAAAAAAAAAATAGCCAGGCATTGTGGCAGGTGCCTGTAGTCCAGCTACTTGGGAGGCAGAGGCAAGAGAATTGCTTGAGCCCAGGAGTTGGAGGTTGCTGTGAGCTCTGATGCCATGGCACTATACCTAGAGCAACAGCCTGAGGCTCTGTCTAAAAAAGACAAAAAACAAAAAAGTCCAGATGTCCTAGACATAATTGTACCATTGTACAATTGGACTGTTATAACCTATTTCAATACTCAGATGCCTAGTGACTACATTTCAGGGTTAAAATATATCACGAACAGGGCAGTGCCTGTGGCTCAGTGAGTAGGGTGCCAGCCCCATATACCAAGGGTGGCGGGTTCAAACCCAGCCCCAGCTGAACTGCAACAAAAAAAAATAGCCGGCGTTGTAGCGGGCACCTGTAATCTCAGTTATTTGGGAGGCTGAGACAAGAGAATCACTTAAGCCCAGGAGCTGGAGGTTGCTGTTAGCTGTGAAGCCATGGCACTCTACCAAGGGTGACAAAGTGAGACTGTGTCTCTAAAAAAATATATGTGTGTGTGTGTATCATGAATAAAAATGCGTGGGTATTTTTCTTAACTTTATGTAAGAATCCAGACTACAATTCAGCCATTACTTAGTGATTAATGTAGTCGGTGTATGCCACAACTGAGAAGTCTTGGCATTAAAATATTTTAGCCTTGGATATTGTTAGAATTATAGTGTGTTAAAATTGCACATGAGAAAGAATCCAGCATTTGGGCAAAAGCTAGATGTCGTGACTGTTAGAATAGGATTGGCACTTTTCAGGGGGAAACAGAGTTCACTCTGTTACCCAGGCTAGAGTGCCATAGTTGTCAGCCTCCCTCACAGCAACCTCAAACTCCTTGGTTCAAGCTATCCTCCTGTCTCAGCCTCATAAGTAGCTGAGACTAGAAGCTTCGGCATCAACCACAATGCCTGGCTAATTTTTATATTTTTAGTAGAGATGGGATCTTGCCGTTGCTCAAGCTTGTCTCTAACTCCTGAGCTCAAGCAGTCCTGCCTCAGACTCACAGAGTGCTATGGTTACAGGCATGAGTCACCATGCCCAACCTTTCCAGATTTTAGTTGATACAAAACTTCAGTGAGCATTTTTATAAATAAACATTGTTACTAGTTCTTGAGGTGACATTTTTTAGAAGGAATTATGAAATCAAAAAGTTAAGTGTTGGCTGGTCGTCCTGGCTCAAGCCTATAGTCCTAACACTCTGAGAGGCCGACATGGGTAGACTGCTTGAGCTCAGGAGTTTGAGATCAGCCTGCGTCCCAGCAAGACCCCATCTCTAAATATACCTGGGCATTGTGGCAGGCGCCTGTAGTCCCAGCTACTCAAGAGACTGAGGCAAAAGGATCCTTTGAGCACAAGAGGTTGAGCTTGCTGTGAGCTATGATACCATAGGACTCTACCAAGGATGACCAAGTAAGACACTGCCTCAAAAAAAAAAAAAAAAAAATGTACATTTAAATGATCTCAATACATTGCCAGATTCTGCTAGAAAATTATCGGTTTACATTCCTAGCATCAAAATTGTCATTTCTTACATAGAATATGCTCATCCCTTACCAGAGGAATATCACTGGTACATCATCACTTGTTTCTAGGTTTTTGTTTCTTGATACATTAGAATTAGGAGTTACTTCCTAATCCATACATAATTTTTTGATACCTGGTGTGAGGAAAGGCTCAAAGTACATTCCCCCTCCCCTTGCTATTTAACCCTTGACTCAGCTTGTTAAAATAAGATTTCTGAGCTCAGCTAGGGCTCCAGCCACATACATCAGAGCTGGTGGGTTCGAATCCAGCCCAGCTTGTCAAACAAAATGACAACTACAACCAAAAAATAGCCGGGTGTTGTGGCAGGTGGGCTGTAGTCCCAGCTATGTGGGAGACTGAGGCAACCAAAGAGTTTGAGGTAGCTGTGAGCTGTGACGCCACAGCACTCTACCCAGGGTGACAGCTTGAGACTCTGTCTCAAAAAAGATTTCTTTCCCCGCTCATTTAGTTATAATGTTCTCTTATCCTATACTGATTTATGGTTTCTTAATAACTCTAAAATCCAAAACTGGTTCTGAAAACCAGTTTTTTCCCTTGTTTAACAATAAACAACTCATTTCCTGGCAAAACCTGTTCTGGAATGACATGGGAGATGTTTACAGTTGTTATGTCATTTGGTGTGAAAATTCATATTTTACTAGTAATTTTTGATTAGTATACTATTTCAGATTCAACTGGGTATGTTGTACATACACATTATTTTTCAGATCTCCAAAATTCTGAATTAGGAACCCCAGCTAACCCAAAGGTATATAATCAAGGATTTGGGACTGTATTAAATTTGTACATAGATATAGAATATATACAGTATATGATGATATATAAGTCAGTATATGCTATCGATTAAATCATTATAGATTTATGTCAATTATTATTGTTGGTTTTTTAAGTATTCACTTCTTATGCTGCCTGATTAACTTTAGAATCACATTTCAAATTTAAAATGTATTGGAATACTATTTAGAAGTCCATTAGTGAGGCCAGGCATGGTGACTCACGCCTGTAATCCTAGCAGTCTGGGAGGCTGAGGTGGGTGGATCACTTGAGCTCAGGAATTCCAGACCAACCTGAGCAAGAGCAAGAACCTACCTAGGTTGCTATGAGCTGTGATGCCACCACACTCCATCTAGGGTGACAGCTTGAGGCTCTGTCTCAAAAAAAAAAAAAAAAAAACCCACCTCTTAAAAAAAATAGCTGGGCATTCTGGTGGGCACCTGTAGTCCCAGCAACTTGGGAGGCTGAGGCAAGAGGATCACTTGAGCCCGAGAGTTCGAGGTTGCTGTGAGCTAAGACACCATGGCACTCTACCAGGAGTGACAAAGTAAGACTGTCTCAAAAAAAAAAAATGTAGAACTCATCCTACTGGTATTTAACTTTTATTTAGAAGATGTATTTCACCCCTACTTTTTCTCCTTAACCACTTCATCCCTAGTCATTTAAAAAACTAAAAACTCACATACCTGCTTTTTTTTTTTTTTTTTGAGACAGTGTCTTGCTATTGCCCAGACTAGTCTGGAACTCCTGAACACTAGTAATCCTCCCAACTCAGCTTCCTGAGTAGCTTGGACTGTGGATACAGGGCACCATGCCTGGCTAAACTCTTGTCATTTTTGGAGCAAACAGTGCGTTGAGACACTTTTCTCAGAAAAAAAGGAATAAGGCTACCTATTTTTCTACCTACACGTTGGAGGGATTTTTCCCCCTTAATATATTTTCTTCAGACTATCTTAATATGCATGATTCTCTGTTAATTAACATTGCCAATAAAATATGGCTCTTTAGGCTTGGCGCCTGTGGCTCAACGGGCTAAGGCACTGCCACGTACACCTGAGCTGATGGGTTCGAATCCAGGCCGAGCTCACCAAACAACAATGACAGCTGCAACCAAAAAATAGCCGGGCGTTGTGGCGGGCGCCTGTAGTCCCAGCTACTTGGGAGGCAGAGGCAGGAGACTCGCTTGAGCCCAGGAATTGGAG
>CAUYON010202446.1:0-29808 GCA_963573935.1 Arctocebus calabarensis
CATGAATCCCATGTACTCAAGTTTGATATGAGGACAATTAATGACAATTATTGACACAGTGGGGGTGAAGGAAGGGGAGAGCAGAGAGAAAAAGAATGAGGGAGGGGTGGGGAAAGGAAGAGCAGAGAGAGGGAAGGAGTAAGGGGGGTGGGGTCTTGAGGTCTTGGTGTGTGCCACACCTTTTGGGGGCAAAACACGATTATAAGAGGGTCTTTTCCTAACAAATGCAACCAGTGTAACATGGTTTCTTGTACCCTCAATGAATCCCCAACGATAAAAAAAAAAAAAAACTAAAAAAAAAATGGAAAAAAAAAACCACAAAAAAACCCCTCTGTACCTTCAAATATACTTCTTTGTAATGAAAAAAATTTTTATTTTAGCAATGAGAAATCATTGCAAAATTCTGTTGTTTGGGAGAGAGGAGTGCTTCCAAATGCAGGGGTGTATTATTAATAGTATTACCTGTTTCTAGGGTACTTAGAATGGGATGAACCTTCAAAATGGGAGCATCAAGGAGCCAGCTGTAAAGAGCCAGAGCAGGGTTGAGCACAATGACTCATACCTGTAATCCTGGCATTCTGGGAGGCCGAGGCAGGTGAATTGCCTGAGCTCATGGGTTCAAGACTAGCCTGAGCAAGAGCAAGACCCCATCTCAAAAATAGCCAGGCATTGTGATGAGTGCCTGTAATCCCAGCTACTAGGGAGGATGAGGCAAGAGGATCACTTGAGCCCAAGAGTTTGAGGTTACTGTGAGCTGTGATGCCACAGCACTGTACCGAGGGCAACAAAATAAAACTTTGTCTAAAAAAAAGAGCCAGAGCATATGAGGAATACAGAAAAATATGACATTAAACACAGGAAAATAATGATGAGTGATTCAGTGACTGAGCAAAATTCCTAAGAATATCAACAAACCCCAAACAAGATAAATGCAAAGAAAACCATACCTAGGCATACCATTGTAAAACTGATGAAGACAAAGACAAATATAAAATCACGAAAGAAGCTAGGAAAAAAATGCACATAATCTTTAAAGGAACAAGAATTAGCTGGCTGCCATAGGTCAGTAGTTAGCACACTGGCCCCACGCAAATTGTGCCCCTACTCCCTTCAAATTCATGTGTTTAAGTCCTAATCCCCTGTACCTGAGAATATCAACTATATTTAGAAATAAAAATCTTTAAAGGAGTAATTAAGTTAAACCAAGGTCATTAGAGTGAGCCCTAATGCAATATAACTGATGTCCTTATAAGAAAGGATATTTAGACACAGACATGTACAGAGGAAAGACCATGTGAAGACACAGAGAGAAGAAAGCCATTTACAAGTCAAAGAGAGAGGCTGCAGAAGAAACCTACTCTTCCAAGACCTTGATCTTGTGCTTCTAGCCTCCAAAACTGTGGGGAAATAAATTATTGTCTAAGCTACTGAACCTATGGTAATTTGTGATGGCAGCCCTAGAAAATTAAAATAATACTGAAATAATAGGAGCTAAAAGATGCTGAAATGGTATATTTAAAGTGCTGATGGAAAATAACTGTCAACTTAGAATTCTATAATCAGCAAAAATGTCCTTAAAAACAAAAGTAAGGACTTTCACTTCTGGCCAAGATGAAGTAATAGGAATGGCATTTACCCAAACATCTGAAACAGCTCCCCCTCAAATGGACAAAATATATGAAAAAAATGGTTTTCAAGACCTTGAACATCAGAAAAAAATTTAAAAATACAGTGATCTTGAGAGACAGACAACAAACAAGGTGAGCCGTGTGATTTCCCCAAGATGATGCCTTCAGAGAGTTTCCAGGTCACAGCACAGGGGGCTGGAACTCAGGCAGAGACTATGTAGCTGAAGTTCACGGGAAAGAACATGGAGAGGAGAGAGCTGCACACAGAGAGCACTGCAGAGATGTGAAGAGGGTTCCTTTCAGGCAGACCATTGGTTAGTGCATTTTTGTGAAGAAACTATCTCAGACAAGGCAAAGAAGATTTTGAAAGAGTTTGAGGAAATAGTACCTGGGATGCTATTGGACTAGAATTGGGACTAGTAACTGTTCCCACTTTCCAGACTGAAGAAACTCATAATTCACAGAGCATTAGGTAGAGGTCCCAGGATGGCCTTGCCTTAACAGAAGGAAATGATTAGCCTTACTAAACACCATTTCAAATTCACCTAACAAGTCACAAAAGCAAAACACAAAAGGATCAAGCTGTTTTCAAGTAACTTAATTGCATCCAGAACACAGCTCAAGAATAATCATAGGAATACAAAAATATCCAACAAAGTAAAATTAATAACATCTAGCATATAAGAAAAGATGACCAGGCATACCAAGAAAGATGGAAACATGACTCATGTCAAAATAATTGATCAATCAAAACCAACTCAGAACTGACATAAATATTGGAATTAGCAGAGAAAGATATTAAAACAGTTATTATAATTATATTTCATATATTCAAAAAGATAAGTGAGGACACAAAGTGTATGATATATTTCTAATTTCTAGTTGGAAAATACACTAAATAGGGGATTAATAGCAGAGTAGACATTAGCAGAGTAGAAAAAAAGATTAGTGAACTTGAGGGCTGAGGAATAGGAACTGTCCAATAGCTTAGAAAATGGAGCACAGAGAAAAAAATAACAAATAGCAAAAAAGGAGGAGGAAGAGAGTAGGGGGAAAGAAGAGGAAAGGGGCAGGGGGAAGGAAGAGGAAGAGGGCAGGAGAAGGAAGAGGAAGGCAGGGGGAAGAAAGAGGAAGGGGGTAGAAAAGGAAGAGGAAGAGGAAGAAGACAGGGGGAAATAGGAGGAAGGGGGAGGGAAGGGAATGGAGGAAAAAGAGGAGGAATAAAAAAGGAAAGAAAGGAGAAGGAGGGGAGGGATGGAGGGGAAAGAGGAGGAGAGGAAGAAGAAGGAGGAGGAGAAAGAGGAGAAGAAAGAGGTGATGGTCGTGGTGGTGAAGAAGAAGAAAAAAGAACATATGTGAGCAGGCTAATACTGGATTCCCTGAAAAAGAGTCCCTGAAGAAAATGAGAGGGGGAAACAACAACAATAACCAAAATATGGAAAGAAAAAGAAATGGCCAGGGTGGCGCCTTTGGCTCAGCAAGGAGGGCACTGGTCTCATATACTGAAGGCGGCGGGTTCAGACCCGGCCTTGGCTGAATTGCAAAAAAACAACAAACAAACAAACAAAAAAAGTAATGGCCAAAAAGTTTCAAGCTTTGGCCATTGAAAATTAGAAACACACAGGTCCAAGAACTAACCAAACAAATAATAAACCAAAACACAACAAAAATCAAAGCACAAGAAACATGCAGAAAACTACACTGAGGCATGTTGTAGTCAACTTGCTTGAAGCCAATCAATGTAAACGAGAAAAATCTTAAAAGCAGCCAGAGAAGGACATTTTATATCCAGAAGAAAGATTGAGGTAAGAATTTCTCATCAGAAATAATGGAACAAAAAGACTGTGAAATAATCTTTAAAGCACTAAAAGGAAAAAACAACTGACCTAGGATTCTATGCTCATCAAAAATATAAAGGTAAAGTAAAGACATTTTTAAACATACAAAAACTGAATGAATTTTCCTTTCCTTTCCCCTTCCTTTTCTTTTCCTTCTCTCTTTCTCTTTCTTTCTTTCTTTCCTTCTTTTTTTCTCTTTTCTTCTTTCCTTTTTTCTTTTTTTGAAAGAGTCTTAATCTGTTGCCCAGGCTAGGGTGCTATGGCATCAGCCTAACTTAGAGGAACCTCAAACTCCTGGACTCAAGCCATTCCTGCTTCAGCCTTCTAAGTAGATGGGACTCAGCCCTCCCAGCTAATTTTTTCTATTTTTAGTAAAGAAAGGTCTTACTCTTGACTCAGGCTGGTCTAGAACTCCTGAGCTCAAGGGACCTTCCCACCCAGGCCTCCCACAGTGCTAGGATCACAGGCCTGAACCACTACATCCAGCCAAAAACTGACAGAATTTGCAACAGCAGAGTCACACTATAAGAAATGTTAAAGGAACTCCTTCAGGCAGAAGGGAAAGGATGCCAGGTGGAAATCCGGATTGGCACAAGGAAATAAAGAATAATGGAAATGGTAATAACTACATTGGATATATGGGTTCTTAAAAATTAATTAAATATGTTCAGAAGGTAATTAACTGTTAAATAAAAATCAATTACAATGTACTGGGGCTGTAAAATATAAGTATTTTGTGCTATTTTTATAAAATATAAGTAAAAGCAACATCAAGCATGTTGCTTGATGGGAGAAGTCCATCAAGCATGTTGCTTTTACTTATATTTATAAAAAACAGCACAAAATCTAAGAGGAGAGAGATGAAAGTATATTATTGTGAAGTTCTTGTACTATGCACAAAGTGGTATAATATCACTTGAAGTGAATCTTGAAAAGTTAAAAATCTACACCATGAACTCAAAATCAACCACTAAAAAGTCCCCAACAACAAAAGTGATTTTGAAATACTCAATTAATCCAATGAAGGCAGAGAAAAAGGAAAAGGACAACACAGAACAGATAAGACAGAGAGAAAATAAATACGCAGTAAATATACTCAACCCTAATCACATCCATAAGCATTTTAAATGTAAATGGTTGAAACTCCAAAACTAAAAGGCAGAGATTATAAGATTGGAAAAAATTATAAGATTATAAATTTGGATAAAAATAAGATCCAGCTGTATGCTGACAACAAGAAATTCATTTTAAATATAAAGATATATATGGGGGGCAGTGCCTGTTGCTCAGGGAGTAGGGCTCTGGCCCCATATACCGAGGGTGGCAGGTTCGAACCTGGCCCCAGCCAAACTGCAACAACAATGACAAAAATAGTTGGGCATTGTGGCGGGCACCTGTAGTCCCAGCTACTTGGGAGGCTGAGGCAAGAGAATCGCCTAAGCCCAAGATCTGGATGTTGCTGTGAGCTGTGATGTCACAGCACTCTACCAAGGGTGACAAAGTGAGACTCTGTCTCAAAAAATATATATATATATACATATAGGTTAAAATTTAAAGGATGGGAGAAAATAGGCTATGCTAATACTAGCCAGGAGAAAACTGGAGTCATTATATTACTATCTGACAAGGCAGATTTCAGAGCAAAGAGTATCACTAGAAATAGAGAAAGTCATCTTGTAATGATAAAGGGATCAATTAATCAACAGGACATATCAATTCTAAATGTTTCGGCACCTTCAAAATACAAAAAGTAAAAACTGATAGAATTGCAAGGAGAAACAGGTCAGTTGACAACTACACAGTCTGATGATTAAGTTCTCAAACTTACCACCATGAGCTTACATTGATAGCACTGTACAAACAACTCTTTTTTTTTTTTTTTGAGACAGAGCCTCAAGCTGTCACCCTGGATAGAGTGCTCTGGCATCTCAACTCACAGCAACCTCCAATTCCTGGGCTCAAGCGAGTCTCTTGCCTCCGCCTCCCAAGTAGCTGGGACCACAGGCACCCACCACAACACCCGGCCATTTTTTGGTTGCAGCCGTCATTGTTGTTTGGCGGGCCGGGGCTGGATTTGAACCCGCCAGCTCAGGTGTACGTGGCTGGCGCCTTAGCCCGCTGAGCCACAGGCGCCGAGCCCAAATAACTCTTTAATGTAGAGTATCTCACAGCTGTTGACTTATGGCCATGGCTTGCTGAGTGGTCTTCATTATTGTATGTTTTTGTGTGCCATCATGAGAATGTTGTAGCTTGAATGGGAGGAATGAACAAACAAATTTTTTGTTAAACTTGGCAAAAGTGGAGTGGAATCAGGGACATATTAGTCCAACTTTACGGAGATAATGCAATGAAGAAAACGGATTAAACGTTTTTCTGAGGGGAGAGAAAGCATCACTGATGAAGAGAGGTCAAGGCAGCCAGTAACAAACAGAACTAATCAAAACACTGCAAAAATGTGTCAAATTGTGCATCAAAATCATTGGTTGACTGTGAGAAGTAAAACAGACCACGAAAATATCAATAGATATTTGAAAATCTTAACTGAAAATCTTGGTGTGTACAAAGATGATCCCAAAGGCACTTAGTGATGAACAAAAGCAAAGGAGAGTCAAAGTTTGCCAAGACCTCTTGGAGAGTCAAGACGATGTTTTGGGCTATGTTATCACTGGTGATAATAAATGAGTGTGCCAATATGACCCTGAGACCAAGTGTCCAAGTGCACAATGAAAGTCAGCCAATTCTCCATGACCAAAAATGTTCCATTTGTTCAAATCGAGAGTCAAAGTGACATTGCTAACATTTTTTGATAGGAGAGGGATTGCTCATTATGAAGTTGTATCAACTGGACAGTTAACCAAGTTCACTATTTGGAAGTGCTAAGAAGGCTGCATGAAAAAGACGAAAACCACCTGAACTTTTTGCTAACTCATGGCTCTTGCATCATGACAATGTACTAACTCAACACAGCACTGTCTGTGAGGGAGTTTTTAAACCAGGAAATAAATAACTATAAATAAATAACTGGTACATAACACCCTCCCTACTTACCCCAATGACTTTTTTCCTTACTTGAAGATAAAGAAAATATTGAAAGGAAAATATTTGGATTACATTCAGGATATCAAGGATGATACGATAACAGCTCTGATGGCCATTCTAGGAAGAGGTCCAGAATTGCTTTGAAGGTTGGACAAGGTGCTGGCATTGGTGCATAGCTTCCCAAGGGGAATACTTTGAAAGTGATCAGAGTGATATTCAGTAGTGAGGCATGCAGCTCTTTTTCTAGATGAGTTCGCAAACTTAATTGTCAGATCTCATATAGTCAGAGATTTCAACACTTTTCTCTCGGTAAGAGATTGAAAGAGTAGGTAGAAAATCAGTAAAAATATAGTACATTTAAACAATACTATCACTCAATTTGACCTGGTTGATGTTTATAAAACATTCTACCTAGCAAGACCAAAATACACCTTCTTTTCAAGTATACACCCTCAAGAGTATTTATCAAGATCAATCATAATCTAGGACCTAAAACAAGTCTGAATAAATTTCAAAGGATTTAAGTCATACACAGTATGTTTTCTGACTATAACAGAATAAAATTAGGAATTGATATTATCAAGATACCTGGAAAATCCCCAAATGTCTAGAAACTGAATCTCAAAGTTCCAAATAACCCATGATCAAAGATGAAATTGAAAGAGAAATTATGAAGAATTTTGAACTGAATCAAAATAAAAAACACAACATATCAGAATTTGTGGGATGCTGCTAAAAAGTACTTTAAGGAAAAATTCATAGTATTAAATGCCTATTTAAAAAAAAATCAAGTAAATAAGAACATAGTCCACCTTAAGAAACTAGAATAAAGAGAGAAACCTCAAAGAAGCAGAAAAAGAAAATAATAAAGAATAAGTGAAAGGTAATGAAATGGAAAACAAAACAAAGAAGGTCAAAAGCTTCTGTGGGAAGCTGTGGGAAGATCAGTGAAATTAATAAACCTTAGGCCAGAATTATTAGGATTAAAAGAGAGAAGACTCATATTACCAATGTCAGGCGTTGAGTGAAGTGGCACCAGTCAATAGGTTCTACTGATATTAAAAGGATAAAAAAGCAATATTATAAACTTTATGTCAAAATTTGAAAACTTGGATAAAAATAGACTAATTCTCCTTGAAAAGCACAAATTCTCAAGGTTCACTAAAAAAGAAATAATCTGAACAGCCCTATATCTGTTCAATAATTCGAAATTATAGTTAAAAACCATCCCACAAAAAAATCTTCAGGCCCAAATGCCTTCACTGGTGATTTTGACTAAGTATTTAAAGAAGAAATAATGTCAATTCTATACAAACTCTTCTAAAAAATTGAACAAGGAAATACTTCCTAATTCATTTTATGAGTGCAACATTACCCTGGTACTAAAACCAAAGACATTGATAGGAAAAGAGAACTAAAGGCCAAAATCTCTCATGAACATAGATGCACAAATTTTAACAACATTGAATCTAGGAAAAAATATATTAAAGGATATGACATCATGACCAAGTAAAGTTTGTCCCAGAGCTTCAGGGCTGAATTAATATGTGAAAATCTCACAATAGCAAACTAAAAAAGGAAAATCATGTAATCATCTCAATAGATGCAAGAAAAGCACTCAACAAAATTCAACATCCATTCCTTATAAAAACTCTCAGCAAATTAGGAATACTAGGGAACTTCTTCAATCTGATTTAAAAAAAAAAAAAATCCACAGAAACCTATAGCCGTCATTCTTATTGGCAAAGAGACTAAAAAATTCCCTCTAAGAACAGAAACAGGACAGGAGGTTCCCGTTCACTTTTTTTTTTTTTTTTTGAGACACAGTCTCACTCTGTTGCCCCAGACTAGAGTGCCATGGCATCAGCCTAGCTCACAGCAACCTCAGGCTCCTGCTCAAGTGATCCTCCTGCCTCAGCCTCCCAAGTAGATCCTCCCGCCTCAGCCTCCCAAGTAGATGGTACTAAAGATGTCTGACACAATGTTATGCTAGTTTTTCTATTTTTAGTAGAGACAGGCTCTGGCTCTTGCTCAGGCTGGTTTCCAACTCCTGACCTTAAAGGATGCTCCCCTCCTCCCCTTTGGCCTCCCAGAGTGCTAGGATTACAGATGTGAGCCACCACATTGAGCCACTCACCATTTTTATTCAACATTTTACAGGAGATTTCTAGCTAGAAAAATAAGGCCAAAAGAAGAAATAAGAGTATCTAGGTTGGATAGGAAGAAGTAAAATTAACTTATTTTTAGGCAACATGATCATCTACTTTTTTTTTTTTTTTTGCAGTTTTTGGCTGGGGTTGGGTTTGAACCCACCACCTCCAGCACATGGGACCAGCACCCTATTCCTTTGAGCCACAGGCACTGCCCCACATGACATGATCATCTATTAGAAAACCTGATGGAATCTACAAAAAGTTACTATGACTTATAACTGGTAACAGGCAAGGTAACAGGCTGCAAGATTCAGAAACAAAATCAATTGTTTAGAAAAACTGATGGAATCTACAAAAAGTTACTATGACTTATAACTGGTAACAGGCAAAGTAACAGGCTGCAAGATTCAGAAACAAAATCAATTGTTTTTTAATATATTAGTGACAAATAATCAAAAATTGAAATTTATAAAATACCATTTATAATAGCATCAAAAAATATCAAATACGGAAATCAACCATATGCCAGGCTGTAAATCAAGTCTTGATGACTTCCAACAATTTAAATCATTCATAGAATGTTCTACATATTAATAAAAAAGAAATAATTAGAAAATCCTGAACAGCCTAGGAAGCAAATAATGTATTTCTAAATAATCCAAGGCACAGGAAATCATAATAAAAAGTAAAATATTTTTAACCAAGTTATAGATACAACAAAACTTGTGGGAAGTGACAAAAAACAGTTCCCAATGGGGAACTTATTTCCTTCAATACACAGAGATGAAGAAAAACTGAAAATTAACAATCTAAGTTGCCATCTCAAGATGATTAAAAAAAGGCAAATTAAACCTAATGAAAGTAGAAGGAAGGGAATGACAAAGATAAGAGAAGAAATTTATGAATAGAAAACATAAAATGTTAAAATTTTAAAAGCTTGAAAATTGTCTTTTTAAAAACAGATTAATAAATTTGATAAAAATCTCGCAAGAACGATTTAAAAAAGAAAACATGGGTTGCTAATATCAGGGAATGAATTTTAGAAAGCAACATTCAGACCCCACAAATAATGTAAACAAGAAGCTATATGTTGAACAACTTTATAAAAATAACAAAGCTATATTTTGAATAACTTAAACAACTTTTAATGATTTGGATGAAATGGACAAATTCCTTTAAAATTTTAACAAAAACAAGAGAAGAAATAGAAAATTAGAACATTCTGACATCCATTAAAGAAATGGAATCACACATTCTTCTTAGCAAAGTACCTCAAGAATGGAAGAAAAAGTATCCCAATGTACTCAGCCCTACTATGAAGCTAATCTATAGCTTTCATATGAAGGCTAAAACCCAGTTATAGCACAAGAAATGGGGAAAGGAACAAGGGAGGGGTGGGGATAGGGGAGGATGGCTTTTTATTTTATTTTATTTTTTATTATTTCAATAATTGAAAATGAGATTTCACTTTAGGAAATAAAAACTTCCAGCTTCTCTTAAATAATTGGAGACTCTAACAGCTCTTAACTCATCCCCTCCAACTCCATCCCCACCCCACAGATCTGCTAATGGTTTATTCCTCCCATTATTTATTTCTCTGATATAATATATTCCTTGAAAAGTTCATCCCAGGCTGTCCTTTCTAATATCTCCTTTCCCGCTTGGTCACTATTCCCTACCTTGCTCACTTTTCTTCTTGCTACTCCTTGCTTACGAATATATACAATTTTACATGTTCCCTTTTCTGTTAGTATTCTCTCTCCCCATATTATAGTCCCTAGAATATAAGCACTATGACTGTAGGTACCTTGTCTGTTTTGTATATGCCTAAAATACCGGTACCTAGTATACAGGGTGAAAATAAAGTTCGTATGTGATTTACTATGTTAAACTGTTTTAAATTGAACACAAACTAGTTTGTCTACCCTGTATAGTAAACACCAAATATTTATTAAATGACTGAATGGATAAAGGAATCCCTTGCCTGGCAGATGCAGCAATATATAGACACTCATTGCTTAATGACAAGGGTTCTGAAAAATGTGTCCTGAGTTCAAGGTCAGGAACCTGTGGCCTTGAAGTCACATGAGGCCCCCCAGATCCTCAAGTGGTGCCCTTGACTAAATCCAAACTTCAGAGCCCTTTCCTTTATTAAAAGAATTCATTTTCTCAAATTTGGATTCAGTCATAAGGCTGCAATCAAGGAACCCCAAGGCAGGTTCCCCACCCCTTGAAACATATCTAAACATAGAAAATGTGCAATAAGAATATGGTATTATAATCTTCTGAGACCACTGTAATTTATGCAGTCTTGTTGTGTGGTGCATGACTATGCTATAATGCAGTCACAATTGTCCCCTGGGGAACATCCAGTTTACCACAGTCCCAGTTACTCTGACAGTGTTCCCAAAACCCAGTACATTAGTTATGGAGGTTGCTTTTCTTATAATCAGCCTACTTTGCCATCGATGTTCATACTTATTCCATGTAGGTATTTTCATTTATCACGCAATACCCCTGGTTCAAAATTTCATTGATGGCAAAAAATAGACAAAAAAAAAAAAAAACTTCTGTAAATGAAAGTAATTTGAAAAAAATTAAGACTCCTAGATAAGAGGCCCTTTCAAATACCTGCTGATTCTAACAACCAGTAAATTCCTGCTCCTCAGCTATTCAGATGTGTGCATATGAAATACAAGATGTGTTTGTTCAACTTTCCTTTTTTGCCTCTTTTAAACGTTATTTTTCTTTCCTTTTTGAGTCGGTCCCTGCAGAAGCAGACCAAGGGAGCCCATTTAGAAAGGAGTTTATTCCCACCTGCCACCTCCAGCCGGCCAACAATCTCAGTCCCACCGCTACACCCTTGATTATGCAGAGCCGTTCCAAGCCTGAGTGACAGGATTTGCAAAGACAGCTGTTGGGCTGCGCAAATGTTTGGAGGAGGGTAAAATGTGAGGTTGGTTGCTGCATTCTCCTACTCTCTTTTTACTGAAAGAAACAGCTGCGATCTTCGCATGTAAGACAAAGTAAACAAAGCCCTGGGATGCCGAGCACCATTCACCACTAAGCATGCAAACGGATTTTTCCCCACCAAGCTTACAGGACTAGCACACTCCAAGCAGCCCACTGCACAGAGGGGAAATGAGATTTTGGCCTGCCCTGTGCACTTGGCCAAACACTGCCCTAGATGAGCAGTTCCACCCTAATAAAACAAGCGTGATTCAAGTGTCTCAACTCTTTCAGCATTAGGTTACTGGTTCTCACTCACACAGGGCACTGTGTCCACCGGGCAGAAAGGCAGGGTTGATCTCTGAGAGGCACTCATTCTTAAGCTCATTGGCAAGAGTGTGCTGACCTGGCTATCAGGAAAGTAAATCCTTGCTTGGGGAAGCCAAGGTATGTTTAGAGGGACTCTCTGATGCAATTGTGGCTGGCTCGTTCCTTTTGTTTCCTCTGCTCTTTTACTTGCTTACACAGAAAACAGACTATGCGTTTATTCCTCTTCCTACCCCCAGCCCTCTTAACTGTCAGGGCCATCTGTCCAGCAGAAACCGTCTTTGGTTGCGCAGTTGTGAATCTAGTGACAATCAAAATGAAGAAGTGGTGATTGTTCCTTAATGATTTCTCTGAAGGGGTTAAAAATAAAAGGCTTTTGTTTGTTTTGAGTTCTCCAGCTGAAATATTGTAGTCACTGAACTGCAAGGAATAAAACCTGCCGGTAGCTCTGTGCTAATGTAACAGAAATGTATTAGGCAGGATACTATTTCCTAAATATGCTTGAATTAAGCAAGATCTTTTTAAAAAGAGGGACTTTTGCTGTTTTGCTTAATTACATTTTCAATCTCCTATGCTCAGTTTAAAACTCAGATTCTTTGCTTTCATGGGTATCATTTAGGGCAGCTTGGCTGACGAGTAAATACACTTAAAAAACGAAAAAAGAATTATTTTGTATTCTGACTTCCATGAATTCAATACCTGAATGTATCTATACACATTTGATTTTTTTTTTATATTTTCACAAAATGTTCTTCTATTTTATTTTTCATTTTTATTTTTTCAGATTGATATGAGGGTACCAATGTTTAGGTTACACTGTTTTTGTTTCTAAGGTGAAGTTCAAGTTGTAGTCCAGCCCTTCATCCGGGGGGAGTGCTGAACACCCTCACATGGTACATGTCAGGGGAGAACTTGCCAATCAGCCTCCCTCCTCCCCTTATACACATTAGATTTTTAATCAAAGATGGCTCACAGATTGGAAAAAGGATAAAGAAGGAATTTGTTTACAGGATTCTTTTATCTTAAGATGCCTCACAACATCCAATTGAGTTAATGATTTTTTTTTAAACAAACCCATCACTACACTAAGATGTATTGATTTAATCTAGTTAAACATGTCAAGTGAGAGGAAGTGATCAATGGATTACTTCTTTAAAACACTTATCCCTCCAATAGAATCCTCTGATTTTTATAACCTTGAAGAAGTAGGTATAGGAGTTGTGAGAAGTTAAAATTTGAAATGTTTCTTTTTTTCATTTCTATAAAAGAAAATCCAAGTGGAGGAATACTGTTTGCTGGTCTCCTTCCCTTACTCTCCCACCCAAGATAACACCATCTTTTGTTACTTGGGGCTGTGAGAGCCTGAGGGAACACGAGCCAGCCTTCCTCAAGTATCTGGAATTTAAATTCAGTTCATATCTCTTAAGTAAAGTGAGCATGGCCAAAAATGACTCATTGCCTGTGGTGCCTAGAAGCATTATCAGCAAAGGCATTCACATCAGGAGAAAACAAACACAGCCAGCTCCTGGGGACGCCGCCCCTCCCACCTTTCCAACCATCTCTGGGGTCTCTGGGAGCCTTTTCTGAGCCAGAGATCTTTCTGAAGTCACTCATTTTGTGCCATTTAGCAACGGCTGATGTCCTTATAAATCCCAGGTGGGACGGGAGGAAAACCTCTTTGAATTGATGATTTCCATGATCCCTAAAATTTAACACAGTATTTCTGAAGATTAATAGAGGTAAGCATATGACAAGTCCAGCATGGGATCAATCCAAGGGGAATTTATGATCAAAGTATCAAGAGACCCCCATTGCAATACAGTTTCACTGAGGGGAACCCCCAGGAGGCTTTTGCATTAGAAGTTGCAGGACACCCACAAGGCCAGTTGCCCACCCCAAGCCATCTGATCTTGCTTTTTTTCTTTTTTTTTTAGTTTCTCTTCTCTGATAGTCTTTTAATTAGAACAATGGCTAGCTGCAGTTTGCTGAGCGCATCTTCTGCCCCAGGAACTGTGCTTATCCAGCAGAACCTCCACAGTTAACCACCTTCTTACATTGGCCGCCTCCTTGAGTTGACCTACTTTTCATAGGCCAGACAAGCAACACATGTAAATATCCCTAAATTAGACCTCGTCCATTATGTTGAACACCTCTGCATGTTGACCAGTTTGTTACAGTCCTTTGGGTGGTCACCTCACAGAGGTTCCACTGTTTATGTGGTGTGTGGTAGTTTTAATACTCACAAGTATACAACAGAGGAGCTGGGTGCATTTTTTTCAGATTAGGAACCAGAGAATGGAAAACAGCCTGGGAAAAGAAGGGAGGGGGTAATGGGAGAGACCAGTCAATAGGTTAAAAGCTTCAGTTAGGCAGGAGGAGTAAGTTCTGATATTAACCGGAGGCACAGTAGGACCCCTGTGGTTAACATACTGTATTGTATGTTTCAAAATGGGAAGAGAGAATTTTGATTGCTCTCACCACAGAGAAAAGATCAATATGTGAGGTGACGGATATACTAAATACCCTGCTTTAATTATTACATATGATATACATGTATCAAAATGTCACACTGTCCCCATATATATGTACAGTCCTTATGTCAGTTATAAACAAGATTAAAAAATAATTTTTTAAAAAAGAATAAGAGATAACTTCCCCTGGGCCACACAATTTGATAGGTATCATTTTTTTCTAAATTTTTACTTGTAATTATTGTAGGTATGTGATAGTTGTGCACATTAATAGGGTACATGTGCTATTTCAATAAAGTGTACAATGTGTAATGGTCAAATCAGGGTAGCTGGGTGTATTCATCACCTAAAGCATTTATCACTTCTTTGTATTCTTTTCATTATTTTTAAATATACAATAAATTATTGTTAACTAGAGTCTCCTTGCTGTGCTACCAAACACTAGATCTTATTTTATCCTTTCTGTCAAACTAACTGTATTTTTATACCATTAACCATCTGGACTTTATCCACCACTCCCCACTACCCTTCTCAGCTACTGATAATCATTATTCTATTCTCTATTTACAAAATATTTTCTATAAATTTTTACAAAATATTTACAAAATGTTCTCTACATGTTGCCCACTTCTTACTACACACACATGAAGTATTCTCTCCCACTCATGGTGAACATGTTCCAAGATATCTGTTGTTATGATATATCTGATATATATGGCAATTTGGGGGACACCTTATATTTGAAAACTATCCATCTGACAAGTGGCTAGTGACCAGAATATATAAGGAGCTCAAACAACTCAATAGTAAAACAATCAAATAATCTGATTTTAAAAATTGCAAAATATCTGAGTAGACATTTCTTAAAGAAGAAGTACAAATAGTCAACATGTATATGAAAAATGCTCAATACTACTAAATATCAGAGAAATACAAATCAAAATACAATGAGATATCATCTCACCTCGGTTAAAATGGTTTTTATCCAAAAGACAGTAAAAAACGCATAATGGTGACGATGTGGAGAAAGGGGAGCCCTCATGGGAATGTAAACAAATGCAACCACTATGGAGAATAGTATGGCGGTTCCTTCAAAACCAAAAATAGGTAGATGTCATTTTAAAAACATAATAGTATAGATGATATAAAACACCCACTTTTCCAAAGGAGTCATATAGATTCAGTGTCAAATTCTTCTATAATTTAATACATCCCTAAATCGTGAATGCCTTTGGAGAGCTAAATTCCTTTCGATGTCCTAGGACATTATAAATGTTCTTATGAGGATCAGCATCATTTTATATACTAAATACTTATTTGCAAGGATCAATATTCCATCTGCTTATTTGTAGGAAAAAGTTTTTATATTTTGAGAATTTAATTTATTCCTCCCTTTTATCCAGGAAATGAGAGACAGATGTTTTTGGACATCTGTTATTTGCTTTAAATAAGATCTTAGGTTAAGATAAGAGAAATGTATCAATTGAATATTGCATCTTCCACTGAAGAACATAAAACCTTTCATACTCCACATCTCATCACATCTTAAAACTTAAGGACAGACTCTCATCAAAGGAACACTTTAGCCATGTCCCTTTCTTTGTAAATGGCAAAGATAGGAAGGTGCACTCAGTTCTTTTAACAGAGATCTCAATTAATCTAAATTAATCCCAAGGGGCAGGGAGCCTGTGCAAAGATGTTTTCTAGGAGAGTTCTCTGCCAGGTTCTGATGGGGGAAGGGGGTCACAGTCCAGTCCTCCTGCACACCTGAGGCCAGATCCTTGGATTCCATTTCAGGAAGTAACATTCCCAGAGTAAAAGAAGCTGGCTGCAGCCCTGTCCACATGTGTCTGCTGGCTCGCCCTCCTGTCTGGCACCTCCACACCCTTCCTCTTCCTAACTCTCTTGCACGACCTTCCAAGCAGAATGAGCTGTCCTTCTAAATATGATCCTAACTTATTCAACAGCTGGAGGCATGAGCTAAATAGACTGAGCTCCTGCAAAGGGTATTAGCATTGAGTCTTTTCTTTCTCTCTCTCTCTCTTTCACTAAGAGATGTTTGGAAAGTTCATTTTAAAAACTTTTTTTTAAAAATTTCATTCATAAAGATAGGTTTAAGGATTTCTCAGAGGGTTTTCACTTCACAGGCCTTTTGGAGGGAATGGATGTACAGTTTATTATGTTTCCTTCTTCCTGTCCCTGAGCTTGGGGAGGATGAAAGAGTCTGGGCAAGGACGGAAGCCTCAGACCAAGCCACCCACCCTTCCCCATGGAGAATCTGGGGAGCCCCACTGCCATGCTCTAGAGTTCTCAGGAACTGGACTGTGTTTTGAAGAGCTGGGCTTTCTCCTTTGATTTACCCTTGAAATAATCTTCAGTTTCCTCTGTGAGTCAAGGAAGTGATCCATTATACATTCAGGGACCTCAAAATCTCTTTGACTGCATACAAATAAGGTACAAATTCTGCCTTCTTCATATAGTTTTCTTAAGACTAGGAAAGAATTCAGTTGAACGACTGAGTCAGCATGAGGTCACACTAAACAATTCATTTCACACTAATGTCATTTTCTTTCTTTCTTCCCTCTTCCTATTTAAATGCCCCAGGGAAATCCCAAATGCTTAGTATCATGTTGTCAGCAAGGTACATGACAAACTGTGGAAGCAATAGAAAGTTGTTTAATGAATTAATGTCAACTTAGAGCGAAGTGGCTAATGTGGACTGTGGAGCTTTGTCCTTGCTTCTACATCTGACTGGAGGATCACCGACCTAGAAGGGACAGGTGACACACTGAACATCAGCCAAAACAAAACAAACAAAAAAAAAATTACTTAAATTATCACTTCGTGTCTTCTATTTAAGTCTTTTATCTATCTTGAATCAATTTTCAAAAGGAGTGAAAGGTGTGGACCAGGTTTAAGTCTTTTACATGTGGTTATCCTGTTCTCCTAGCACCATTTGTTCAATAGGGATTCTTTACCCCACTGTATGCTTTTTTTTTAATAATTTTATTAAATCATAATTGTGTACATTGGTGCAGTCATGGAGCACAATGTGCTGACTTCATATACAATCTGAAATATTTTGGTCGTACTGTTAAACCTAGCCTTCATGGCATTTTCTTAATCACTATATGAAGACATTGATATTCTACATTTAATAAGTTTCACCAGTAACCTGCTAAGATGCACCATAGGTGTGATCCCACCAATTGCCCTCCCTCCACCTATCCTCCCTTCTCCCGTCCCCTCCACACTATTAAGAGAATAAAAAGACAAGCCACAAACTGGGAGGCCACAAAACACAAATGGGGTAAAGGACTTGTTACCAAAATATAGGAAAAACAAGAAGGATTTGTTACCATAGATATAGGAATTAATAAAACAAATAAGCTAATTTAAAAGTGAAGAAAAGTTATACCTCACTAAAGAAGAAATAGGGATGAAAAATAAACATATGAAAAGATGTTCAATATCATATGTTGGTAGGGAATTGCAAAGTAAAACAGCAAGTTAACACCACAAACCTATTAGGATAGCTACATCTAAAAACAAAACAAAACAAAAAACCTCTTACTATGTTAATAGGGAGGACATGGAGCAAAGAGAACTCTCATATATTGCTCATGAGAATGTAAAATAGTACACACATTTTGGAGGATAGTTTTGTAGTTCCTCATGTTAAACACAGTTTTACCACGCAGCTCAGCAATACCTGATCCTAGGTATTTACCTAACAGACAGGAAAACTTATGATCTCACAAAAGCCTGCCCAGAATTGTTTATCCCAGCTTTACTCATAATTATCCAAACCTAGAAACAACCAAGATGTCCTTCCAAAGGTATATCTGTAGGATGGAGCACTATTCAGCAATAAAAGTCATTTAGAACATCCAGTGGATCCCAGGATGGAATGCAGAATTTCACCAAAGAATCTAATTATTTATGAGTATATGAAACAACCTCACTAAAAAGAGTGGAAGAAATATTTATAAATAACTTTGGAAGTGAATGGAGTTGAAGAGTTTAAAAGCAAAATGAACTATACATAGCACAATAATCCAGGAGATAAAGTTGTTTCTGCTATGTACCCATAATGAAATTGAATGATTACATAAATGTCTAGCGGATGTCAGAGGCAACTTGCATGCTGTTGGAGTGGAGGCTACAGAAGAGCAAGGGGAGAAGACTGGAATGATCCATGTAGTAATGAATTAGAATTAGAGACATCCAACTCTAATTAGTTTAATATAGACACCAATTATTCCATACAAGGCTATTTATAGATATGTGTATGAGTATGAGATACATGTATGAATTAGCACACAGCCATATATATCCTTGCTCTGTCATCTGAGAGAACCCAAAAGCAGTGACATCCTGGGAGCATCAAGTACACCTAACAATCACATCTTATTTCTAATGTCATTTTCCAATAAAAGGAAACAAACTCCTTGGAGAGATGGCAAATTCTAGAACTGGGGCTGGAAATATACATGATGAGCCTGGAACATCTCGTAGTGCCAAAAAATAACAAAGTGCTTAAAAAACAAAGCAAAACAAAATAAATCCATATGAATAAGGGTATATTAAAGAGACACAGGAGTCAACTCACAAAATCCCGAGAGCCAATGATGCATCACTTCATTGCACTTCAAGCCACAAAATAAACTGGGCTATTATCCCAAGTATAAAATATATATCTTTGATTAAATAGGAATATAAGTGAATTATTGAATAAACAAATGGGGAGAATAGACAAATCTGTGAAGGAGAATTCCAGATAATTTGTGTAGCTATTCCTCTTTTATCAAGGAGATGGATCATAACTCCCAGTCCTTAAATGTGGGATATACATAGTGTCTTTGCCCATAGTGTCTTTGGAAAGGGGGAGAAAAAGAATAACTCTACAGTGGAGAAATCTGACAAACACCACTTCAACTAGATGGTGAAGGTTAACATCAACAGTGGTAAGTTAGGTTGACAATATGCACCCTTGACATAGTGTGTGACACTTTATCTTTAAGGTGTTCCTCCCAAAGAACCACAATCAGAGTCTATTCATGAGAAAGACATCAGACAAACCTCAACTAAAGTACATAAGAAACAAGGGAAGTCTGATAAACTGTCACAACCAAGAAGAACCTCGAGAGACATGGTAAGTCAATGTTAATGCATTTTAGGTGGGATCCTAGAATAAAAAGGGATATTGCATTGAAAACTAAGAAGATCTGAATAAAGGGGGAGCTTTAGTTAATAATTCTAGCTCAATAATTGTGACAATCATACCCTAAATAGAAGATGTTAATAATAGTAGAATTTGAATGTGTGGTATGTGTGGTACTTTCTTCATATTTTTTTTTCTACAGATTTAAAACTATTCTAAAATAAAAATGTTTTATTTACAAAGAAAAAAAATAACAGCCAGCATTAGGGTCTGGTCCTGGAAGAAAAGGTTTTTCTGTGTAAAAGTTATTGGCTCAAATACAGACTAGACAAACATGGGCTTGGTTTTGAAGGGGGTGTTTTTGTTGGGAGAGGGGGTTAGTAACATTTAACTAGTTTTGTTGTTCAAATTAGATGCTGTCAAGTTTTGAAGAGAGTGTGACATAGGACACTTGAACCTTTCATGTGATTTTTACTAAGTATCCAGAGCACCTATGGAACGTCTAAGTATCTGATTTGATTAAAAGACAGTATCAAGCAGGCAAAATACCCCCAAACAATCTTCTTTCCTCCTAATTTTTTTAGGTTGTTTACCTAGTGGTGTTAAAGGTGATAGTTTAGATGAGAGGATGTCTTAGATAAAGAACTACATACTTTTTTCCCCCAGAGAAAAGTAGTTATAGAGAGGGCATCTTTTAAAAGAGAGGAGCACTCCATTATTTTCTTTGACTTTAATTTTCTGGTTTTTATTTCCCCCTCACATTTATAGAAATGGAAAGGAGGATATAATGACCCTATTGAGCAAGTTTAAAAAAAAAAAAGGAAAGGAAGACAGTAAAGATTTTGCCTATTTAGATGCAGCTAAATATGAATGAGAACAATCTGCTGACATGTCTTAACACTATTTAAAGGTGCTAATAGGCATTGCTGTCATAGAACTGATGCATCATGGAATCATCAGCTTATGGTTTATTATAGGAACAGTTCATGCTGCCTTGTGAGCCCAACTGAGAAAAATGTTTCTCTTCAGTGAGGATTTTGTGCTTCCATCTATGCCCTCATGTATTTCAGAAATTTTTTTCATAGCTACAAGTAATTAGAGGGTTACATGTATGTAGAGATTGCTAAGACTTACACATATGAGGGGAAATAATAGCAATTGGGCACAATGAAAGGCTAACTATCAAGGGTAGGACATATCTCAAGTTCCTTTTGGAGTGAGATAGCTAATAAATGAATAAATACCAATTAAAATTATTTGAAGGTTATAATGGTCAGAAGGAGGTAATGTGATAATATTTGGAAGAGTACAAAGAACAATAGAAATAAAATTTAAAAAATGCTGAAGAAATGCTTTGGGACCTTTTAACTTATCTATATGAGACCAAATGACACTCTATGAGGCTTTGAGTTGTTGGCCACCCACCCCCCCAGTCGATAACACAGAGTCAGCACGGCAGACGGAATGATTGATGGCTGAAGCTTGCTCAGGCATTACAGCAAATTTATTTCTTCCAACAAGGCTTATATAGACACATAACTTCATCAACAAGCACATGACTTAATTTTATGACTTAATCAATAAACATATGACTTAAACCTGACCCCAGACCTTTTACTATCTGGTACTTACAGGTCTATGGATAAATTGGACTAACTGATAAGCACTTAGTATGTAAAACTATCCTTATGGGCTAAGGTTTAAGTGGCTAAACTGATAACTACAAGGTTATTTTTATGCTAAGTAATAATCCTTTAACCAACCATTTGGAGGCAGTTAATCCTTTTAAGGGAGTAGCCTGGAAAATCCCACCAGGATTTTTCCTTTCTAACTCACAAAAGACTTTAAACTTGCCTTCACAAAATGGGAGACTAGTTGACCTTACAAGGGTGCAGATGACTATGCCCCTACACTGAGTTTAATTTTTATTATTACTGAGAGACTTTTTGCTTACTAAACATGTCTTCACCAACAGTATGAATTTTGCTCCTGTTTCCTATGCCACGGGTAACAGAATTGATTGGGACATCAGACTTGACTTTGATCCCAGCTTGTCAGTTATTTGTCCTTGCCATGTTCCTTCCACCTGTCTGAGCCTAGGTGTCCCCATCTGTAAAATGAGGACAATAAGCTATAGAACCATTATAGAAATTAATAGTAATATTTATGGGGTACCTTATTTTGTAACTTCTCATAGCTGCTTGGTAATGGCAGTCTATCTTATGATAGTTTAAATGAGCTGTACTTTCTCCCTAAACTCCACTTTAAAATAGAAAATACACACTACTCAGAGCATCAGACAGAACATTGAGTCAAAATCAACAGAGAAATATTGTATTTAAATTGGACTTTAGACTAAATGGACCTAACAGATATTTACAGATAATTCTACCCAACAACTTCAGCAGATGTACTCTTTTCACCAGCACATGGAATATTCTCTAAGACAGACCTTATGGAGATCCCAATACAAACTTCAACAATTTTTTTTTTTTTTTTAGAGACAGTTTCACTTTATTGCCCTTGGTAGAGTGCCGTGGCATCACACAGCTCACAGCAACCTCCAATTCCAGGGCTTAGGTGATTCTCTTGCCTCAACCTCCCGAGTAGCTGGAACTACAGGTGCCTGCCACAAACTTCAACAAATTTTTAAAAATTGAAATTATATCAAGTATCTTTTTATACCACATTGGAATAAAACTAGAAATCAATGCCAACATAAACTCTCAAATGCACTCAGAGTCATGGAAATTAAACAACCTGCTGCTGAATGATCCTTGTGTCAATGATAAAATTAAATTGTAAATCAAAAGATTCTTCAAACTTAACAAGAAAAGGGGACACAAGTTTTCAAAATCTATGGGATACAGTAAAGGCAGTAGTAAGAGGGTAAAGTCATAGCCTTGATTGCTTACATCAAAAATACATAAAGATCACAAATTATTAACTTGATGTCATATCTCAAGAAACCAGAAAAAGAAGAAAAAAAGGAAACCAAAGCTAGCAGAAGAAAAGGAATAACAAAGCTCTGAGCATAACTAAATAAAATGGAAACCCAAAACAATAATAAAAATTGTTCTTTGAAAAGATAAAAAAAGTCAATGACTACTAGCCAGATTGATCAGCAATAGAAGAGAAAGAACTCCAGCCAGCAACAAAAGAGGAGGTATTATAACAGACACTACAGAAATACAACATATTATCCTTGAGGACTACAAAAATCTCTATGCACACAAACTAGAAAACCTAGAGTAAATGGACATATTCCTAAACACATAATCTCTCACCCCTGAATCAGGAAGAAACAGAAATCCTGAACAGACTGATAATTAGCAGCGAGATTGAGATAGTTATAGAAAATCTCTGAATGAAAAAAAGCCCCAGATCAGACAGATTCCCAGACAAATTATGCCAGACATACAAAAAGAATGGGCACCAGTCTTATAGAAATAGCTGCATAACATCAAGAACTCCATAAATTATTTTATAAAGCCTGTATTACCTTGATAGAAAAGCCAAGAAAGGACACGATAACAAAAAACCCTGCAGACCAATATCCCTTAAGGACATTGACACAAAAATTATCTGCAAGATGCTAGCAAACTTACCCCATATTTGCATTAATATCCACAGCTATGATTTAATAAAACAAAAGATGCTAGCAAACAGAATTGAACAGCACATTCAAAAGATAATTTACCATAATTAAGTGGATTTCCTCCCAGGGATACAAGGACGGTTTGACATTTACAAATCAATCAATGTGATTCACCCAATAAATAGAATCAAAAATGAAGAGCATATGATTATCTCAGTAGATGCAAAAAAATAAAAGCCTTTGATAAAATCCTGCATTCTTTGGTGATAAAACTCTCAATAAAGTAGGCCTAGAAAGAACATACCTCAGAATTATAGACGCCATATATAACAAACCAATAGCCAACATCATACTGAATGGGCAAAAGTTGAAATTCTTCCCCATAAGAACTGAAATATACCCTGAGGAAGAGATATGCTTTTCAATGAATTACTGTGAGTGAATTGGATTACCATGTGCAGAAGACTGAACCCTGGACCCTTATCTCTTACCAATACAAGAAGTGATTCTAAATGAATGAAAGACTTAAATGTACAACTTGAAACTATGAAATTACTAGAAGAACTCCTAAGGAAAACTCTTCTGGATATTGGTCTAGCCAAAAAAATTATGACTTAAAAGCTCAGAAGCACAGGCAACAAACCCAAAAATAGACAAGTGGGATTTTTTACAAAGCTGTTGTGCAGCAAAAGAAATGATTAACAGAGTGAACTGCCAACCTGCAGAATGGAAAAAAATATTTGAAAACTATGCATCTGACAGGGTACTAATATTCAGAATACACTAGAAACTCTACTAAAAAAGGAAAAAAGAATCCTCATTCAAGTGTGAATAAAGGACATAAACAGATAGTTTTCAAAAGAAGACATACAAGCATATGAAAAAATGCCCAAAATCATCATCAGAAAACTGAAAAAAAAAAAAAAAAAAGCAATACTAACTTATTGCATTCATAATGACTAATATTAAAAAGACAAAAAAAAAAAAAAAAAAAAAAATAGGTCGGTTAGGATGCAGAGAATAGGGCAAACTTAATACACTATTGTTCAAATGTTTTTTTTTTTATTGAATCATAGCTGTGTACATTAGTTCAATCATGGGGTACAGTGTGCAGGCTTCACATGCAAGCTGAGATATTTTTATCAACCTGATTGACATAACATTCATGAGACTTTTCTCGTTTACTATGTGAAAACATTTTTGATCCGTATTTAGAAGTTTTCTCCTGACCCTTCAAATATGTACCACACATGTGATCTCTCCCTTTGTCCCATCTCCCCCCACCCTATTGTTCAAATGTTAATACAACCTCTATGGAAATTTCTCATAGGACTAAATAAAGAACTACCTTTTAATCTAGCAATCCTATTACTGGGTATCTACTCAAAGGTAAAGAAATAAATATATCAGAAAGATTTCTGTATGTGTATGTTTATTTGCAGCACTAATCACAATAGCAAAGATGTGGAATCAACTTAAGTGTACATCAGTACATGGATAAGAATGTGGTATATATCTATATACACACATCGCTATTCAGCTACGAAAAAGGAATGAAATCACGTCTTTTGCAGCAACATTGATGGAGCTGGAGACTAGTATCTTTTGAGAAATAACCTAGACACAAATACTGCATGTGCTCAGTTTTATGTGGGAACTAAATCACGTCCACACATGGATAGTGTATGTTATTCAGGTGACGAACACCCCCCAAACCCTGACCTCTATGCATCTAACCTGATAACAAAATGATGCTTGTATATCATAAACTTATGCATATCAGAGTATCGCATAATATTAGATGCTTAGTTTGTTTGAAATATGTCCAGTATTTTAAATTTTGTGAATGCCATATATGTTAAGTAATGTCAAGGTTCTTGATCATAATCTTCCAATCTAAAAAATTAAACATAGATAATAGAAATTGTATTTGGTCCTTCCACATGATTCAAATTTCAAAATACAGATATTTTTTGTAGGTTCTGAAAGATAAATCCTCATTAATCTGAGGGAAAATACAGCAACATCAAATCAAAAATAAAGTTCTTCCTACATTTTCATAACATATGCACATATGCCTGGTTTTTTAAATAGAAATAAAATATAAGAAATACATCATTCTCAATGTATAAGACAGAAAAGAGTTAAAATCATTAAAAAAATGAAACTGTTAGAAATAGTACTTCAGGATATTTTTTGTAGCTTAAAAAAATAGTCTTTGGCAGATCCAGTCTCTGCTTGATTTTGTCTCAGTGCAAATTCCTTCAGCTTTCTTTTCAATTCTCTCAAGGACTGGGATTGGGATGAGGGTGAAGTGTGGAACAGCAGGTGGCTCTTAATTCTGACAAACCCAAGCCATCCTGTCATATTTTAATGATTTTTTTCTTTTGCAGGTGTGAAAAGTTTTTCCCTTTTATAACTTCAACATAAGCATGAGTTGGGCTATTTTAGTTGCAAAAGCATGGTTTATTTTTCTACTTTTCATTTAAAACCTGACTCACTTTCTTCCCTTTTATCTTCCTAGTTAAAAATCATTTCAATGTTGCCTTGTAAATTTTCTTTTCAAGGGCTTGTGTGGTTTCGGGGACGTGTCTTTGTGTAAGTTGTTTTGGCTGCCTAGACAGCACCGCCCACCATCCTATCTGGAGTTTGCTTTCCCAGTCCATATGGTTACAATTGTGGGGTTTCCATCAGCCATCTTTGTGTAACATAGCTCTAATTTCTCAGAGAATTTAGAATTGTGTCTCATCTATCTTATCTTAAATATGAAGAGAATTATTGGTAGCTGTTTCCTTTTATGTAGCATTGTAAACAAAGGAAACTAGTTTAGAGTGACTGAGTTGTCAGAAAGAAATGAAAAATATCCTGGGTTTCCCTTAGGGTTCTAGAACCTGGTTCTGGCTTAGGCAAGAGGCTTGGCTGTTTTTCTGCCCTTGAATTTCTTAAATCTAAAGTAGCCTATTTCCTGTTGTTTACAACCTACATAAACCTGTATTACAATCTGATATTTGAGGTTCTGCAGCAATGTAGTTTAATTTCTGTAAGTTTTTCTGTCTTGGCAGAAAAGATCCTGTTCTATTAAAAAATGGAATGTTCTCCAAAAATCTCATATTGATTGACTTTGGCATATTCTTACAAAGACAAGGTCACAGAACAAGTTGAATTTCCATTTTAATGGTTTAATTTTATTATACCAAGTAGACAATTGGAAAGAGAAAAAAGCCATTAACAATATTGTGATGTCACACAGGAAAAATATTTCAAAATGGTTTAACTTTAAAGAAATCTGTATATTGTGAAAAGATTACACTAGCGTGATATAGGGGAAAGAGCACAGGCCTTTCAAATCCCTGCTCTGGAATCTCTTGACTCTGTGCCCCTAGGTAGATTGTGTGACATCTCTGAACTTTGAATTTCACTTCTGCATGAAAGAGAATAACAGAGAATTGTGATGATTTACTGAGAATGTAATGATCCTAGTGGAATGCTACTACTATGACAATAAATGCTAGTTCTTTTCTCATTTCTTTTTGTGCCCATGAAAAGCTAATCCTGAGGAACATTTGATCTCTTCTACTATATTTTTGCAAATCTACTATCCATTAAGAGTCTCATAACTACTTGTGGGATCCCTCAGTATTTCCTGAATTATAGTTTATGGAGCTCTACAACGGAGACATAAATTAAGTGTTTTATATTGAGAAAAACTGAAAAAAGATTCTAAGGGCAGAACTCTTTGAGGCAAGGCTAGGGGCAAAATCAGATTTGTTTATAGCGCAGTGTCTCAAAATCTTTAATATGCTCATGCCATGATAAATATCCAGGAATAGAATTTAGTATTCAGAATTTCCCTACCTTATCTGTGAAAGCCTTTTCTCAAGGTACATCTGGTGGGACAAGAATGATGAAGAATAAATTTTCGACCTCGCAGAAAGGGTAGGAAGCTTAAATAGTGAATAATGTGTTATTGAAAACTCAGCAAGTAAATTAAGTCTTACTTGGTAATAAGTGGATCATCACAAAAGTTTTGAGATATGTAAAAGTCAAGAAAGAGAAAATCTGTGCAGGTGGAAATAAACGAAGCCTTCTCAGCAGCATCAGTAAGCCCAAAAAGTGTAAACTGGTGTGGATAAAACAGAAAGGACATGGTGTTGATTATGTTTCTTGGAAGTGAAATAATGGACCATAACACAGCCTTCTCAAAACTTTCATAGTGACCCACGTATCTGTGCCTCATTTAACTGTGGTAAAATTCTCTCACTAACCCATACAACATCCGGGACATCAACAATTAGTAATGAAAAGAGGGGACTTGGATCCAGGTAGTATACACTGAAGAATGTGAGAATCAGAAAGTTCAGTCACCTCTCTGGCACTGTTTAGCCAAGGGTTCTTTTTTAGTTCTCTTCAATACACCCTTAGCAGAAAGTTCTTTCAGTGTTTTATACAATAGCAAATTGATACTATTCATATTCCATTTAATTCTGGTGCTACAAGGCATGAAACAAACCTTGCCTTCGTATCTGTAGCTGGGAGTGTTAGGGGTGAATCACACTATTAACTCTCCCCTCTGCTGGTAATCCCGTGAAGTACATCAGCAACTCAAAATGCTGGGGGGTTTTCAGGGCCTGTTTTCTCCTAGATTTACAATCACAACCCAGTCCAATATGTACCAAAATGTAGTTGTGACAAAGCAAAAGAAATGATAGTATTTTTGTGGGAATTCTTGTTAGAAAAAAAAAATCTTGATAGAGAACTCTTTATCTGAACCAAAGAGATGAGTGTGTCTCCGGATTTGCGTAATTATACCTCAATGGACATTGTTGAATGCATAGTTATGGTGATCCCTGAGGAAGAGATTCACAAATTACTAATCTCAAAGTGGAAAACAATAGTGCTAAAGCCGAACCTCTCAATAATCCCTTCTTCCACGGTGTGTTACAAAATGAAATCCATTTATTAACCCCAGAAAGCCTGTTCTGTTTCGGCCTACTGCTATGTAAAGGGGCTTATTTAGAAGCATAGCTTTTACTTCAGCTGTTTTTCACTTTTCTTTTGCAGCTCCCTTTGTGCTAGGGAGAAGAAATTGATCCTAAGAGATGCCACCTAGTTGCCAATGACTGTGTTAATGCCCTTAGTTTTGTTATAATCAATGGTTCTAGTACATTTGCCTACACTTTCAGTTTTTCTGGATTAAGCAACTCACTATTAAATTCTGGTTCAGCTTAAATTTTTTTGTTTTCTTCTTCTTTCTTTCTTTTTTTTTTTTTTGCCTTGCCTTACTATATTACGTCCTTATCCCCCTCTCTCCTTAGTCCCCTATTTATTTATTTTAATATCACATATTAACTCTTACGTACAGCATTGTAGTTCCTAGAAGGCACGTGTGTGGTTTTGTGTATAAGTTTAGTAGGTGAATGGCTTGGGCATGTTCTCTCTCGTCTGACTTCATTATTTGTTCCTGGGAACAGCCCATCTCTGTACAGGCATTTCATTTTCTCTCACAATTTTAATTTTTATTTTCTTTCCTGTTTCTAAGAGTCTTCTTGGATTTCCTGCCTTTCTCATTGATTCTTCCATCTCAGTTTTATTCCATGACCTTTATTCCGTAGTTGGAGGACTCAGAGAGAACGTTAAGTAGCCAAAAAACGGTTCCCATTTCTAAGCAATGGGTTTTACGGCTTGATATCTGATGACCTCAGCAGAACTTCCAGAGGCTCATGGTTAATGCAGATCCTTTCTTGAAACCAGCTTCCTGCTTATTCTAAAGATCTCTGGTAAAATTTACTGAACACATCTTTGTCAGACGGAAACCTGTTGGGGATGGCTGACTTTCCAAGTCTTGGGGACATTCCAGCCTCACCATGAGCCTTCTTACATACTTGGCTTGTGTTTTCCCCCCTTGCTCCAACTCCACCTTTACTCTCCACTAGTTTGTCCATTCCCATGTGGTGGTTGCGAGTGTTTGTAGACCACATAGTCTCAAAGTTTGAAAAACTTCAACTGCTCCACCCTTGTCCAAGGCTATTTTGATGGCCTTTATGAAATGTGGATAAATTGTGCTTGAGAATATTTCTACGTCTTTAGCTATAAATATCTAACTAGTCCGCAAACATCTTTCTGTCGGGTTTTGTCTGGGTTATTCTTTCTCTAGGGGTGCTCTCTTGAATATAATGCATGTGGCTACTTAAATTTAAATTCATTAAATTTAATAAAATTAAAAATTCATTTTTGGTTATATTAGTTCTATTTCAAATGCTCAATAGTAGTTAGTGGTTACCATATTAGACAGGAAAGATATGGAATATTTTTATTATTATAGAAAGTTCTATTAGAATGTACGCTATAGACTGAGTAGTAGTTTTTCTGGGTTGAACCAAGTAGTTAACATTCATGAAATACACTGGTCTCTACCAATAATAAATATGCCGTTGCTCATAACTTGAGTCCTAAAATGTTTCCATTTCTAACTTGGTGAGAGACTCATTGTTAACGCCCTAAGTTTTTTTTTTTTTTTTTTTTTGAGACAGAGCCTCAAGCTGTCACCCTGGATAGAGTGCCATGGCATCCACAGCTCACAGCAACCTCCAATTCCTGGGCTCAAGCGAGTCTCTTGCCTCTGCCTCCCAAGTAGCTGGGAC
>CAUYON010202447.1:0-19975 GCA_963573935.1 Arctocebus calabarensis
TATAGTGATTAAGAAAATGCCATGAAGGCTATCTCTAACAATATGATCAAAATATTTCTGATTGTATATGAAGTAAGCACATTGTGCCCCATGATTTCACCAATGTACACAATTATTATTTAATAAAATTATTTTTTAAAAAAGTCAATCAGTGGGCCTAATTCTGTAAAGAGAACACTTCACTGGAACTAATATGAGATCAGTCAAAGTGATATCAAGATCAGATTAACTTAAAATTCCACGACAGCATAAAAGTTGCCAAGAGCTCTAGAATCTTCCTGGACATAGGACTACAAAGTGCTCAGTTGAGATTTCATTATAGATTAAAGAAATATTAGATATATTCACAATACCCTAAAAGTTATCTCCGGATTATTTTGATTACAAGAGTGACAATCAGTAGGCATTTCCACATGTCAAAGATTATTAATATTACCCAACCTTCCACCCTGAAGGCATTTTTATGCCAGGGCTACCTGATTTCCGAGTAATCTACAGTTCAAATGTTAGTGCTCTGACCCTAAAACCCATATCCTTTCTGATTTGACTGAGTTTTGTGCCAAACAAAACTCTCATTCTTTTTCTTGTTGATGTTGCTCCATTAACTCAGGACTCAAGAAGGTCACCCTGTGTCCTCCATGCATGCCTCATTTCCTGATCTGCCCAGGAAGTCTGAAGAAAAAGGGGCATCGAACACATGGGCATCCATGGGGACCACTCAATGGTGCAGACTCCACCTCTCAGCAGAACAATCTCACAAGAAAAAGGAGGTGAGATGGGGCCAGTGGTGCTGAAGACAGGGCTCATAAATCTCAGCCTAGGTATGCCCAGTTAATATTCCTGTTCAACAATTTTTGGGGAATTTCATCACCTTTTAATAATATACCATTCTTGAAATCAACACAAGCCCTGTTGTTGGGACATTTGCAATATTAACATGATCTTTATTAATAAACAAAGAGCTAAAACTTAAAACCACTTCATGATGTACCGAGAACATACTAAAAACACCTGTAGGCAAATAATGTAATTTGAATACTAAAATTGTTGTCATGCAGATGAAAGAAAATCAATGGCATAGACAGTTTCCTTAAAACATTGAGTGTCTTGAGTGTCTGAGGCAGGGTTTAACTCAAACAGCCCCAAAATAGGATGTATTTTCCTTAATTCTATGATAACTGCCCACACATGGCCCACAGGACTCAGTTTGACCTAAGTAAATATCACTGATATCTCATGAACTATTCCCAAATTCAACTTTCAGAAACCGTAAGTCAAACAAATCATGTTTTTTCTTGTTTTTTAAAAAATAATTAGCCTCTTTGCATTCTATTAAGGAATTTTAAAATATTTTCTCAAACTAATATGTGTCTAGCTGGGTCTTGTGGCAGACGCTTGTAAGTCCCAGCTACTCGGGAGGCTGAGGCAAGAGAATTGCCTAAGCCCAGGAGTTGGAGGTTGCTGTGAGCTGTGACACCACAGCACTCTACCAAGGGTGACATAGTGAGACTCTGTCTCTAAATAAATAAATAATATGTGTCATGGTTGCAAACCAAATAATTTGGAAAAGATGGTGCTTGAAATTGTCTTCATCACATTTTTGCCACTCCCAATCACACTTCTAACTCGTTCAGTTTTTTGTTTGTGTTTTTAACATCAATTTGTGGTTTACTTTAATGACCTTAACATTATAATGATGAATGACTCTTAAATAATGTGTATGTCATTATTTCTTTGTTTATAAACTTTGAGGATAATTATGAACCCTAGAGAATACAGATTTAGTTTATTTATATAACCTTTTCCTCCTACCTAATTCTACAGCTGATATTTTCATTTGAGTTCTTCTTTCACATTTTTCTTAAGTTTTAAGGTATCTTTAATTTTATTTGTCTGTCACCTTTAGTCACCTTGAGTATTTGCATTCCATCTTTTCTTCTGCTTTCCTTCACCTCCCTCCATCCGAGAGAAACAACATTACTTTGAAATAAATCATCGAGGCTGCTGCTAACATTCTCATTCTCTCCTGTAAGTGCAACCAGTGCCTTCGATGTGGAGACTATTTGAAAATCAAATGTGGTGACATGATATTTATTATGTGAGATTTCCTTTTAAGTCTGGCAATCATGCATCTTATTAAGTAGCTTCTTGGGCAGTTGCATGTTCTATTATGAAATAAGCAATGTTCCAAGACCTCAAACTACAGTACCTGTAACTTTCAGCTTTTCAGCCCCAATGGTAATCTCATCTTCATCTGCAGAAAACAGCACCCTGCCATCTTCACTGGCTCTCACTTCAAATCTTTTACACTGAGCTTCCACAGCATCAGCTCCTACGGTCAGAGGAAAGGTTTAAAAATGAAACTGGTATGCAGGAAACCATTCGCATGTACTTTGTTTTAGAAAGAGAAAAATACATATATCATTTGGTTTGTTCTTCTCTGCTATCTGTTTCACATTTGATTATATATATATAAATAAATATATATTTTGAGACACAGCCTCAAGCTGTCACCCTGGATAGAGTACTGTGTCATCACAGCTCACAGCAACCTCCAGTTCCTGGGCTCAAGTGAGTGTCCTGCCTCCGCCTCCCAAGTAGTTGGAACTACAGGCACCTGCCACAATGCCTGACCAATTTTTGGTTGCAGCCGTCATTGTTGTTTGGCGGGCCCAGGCTGGATTTGAACCCGTCAGCTCTGGTGTACATGGCTGGCGCCTTAGCCTGTTGAGCCACAGGTGCCAAGCCTTGATTTAATATTTTTAAATTATTGTCTTTTTCAGGAGGCCGTTTAATTTGGTAGCATAGTTAGTTCTTGGCTAAGTTGGTTGAGCATACACGTGACCTCTAAGTTTCTGGCAATTTTTAAATAAAGTCTATGGGTTAGCTGGTTAAAAACACTCCGCATATCCACAGGGTGAGATAATGTTTTCTTTGTTCTCTGTTGCAGGCTGAACTTGGCCCCTGCTGTAAAAACTGGACAGAAAGATGTAGGTTTTCTCTCTACAGTGCAGACTACCGTAGCTATATGAGCTACATCACAGGCTGCTCGTAAAGTATTATTCAATTGTGAATATTTAGTTACTTTCCATTTCATAGATTCTCCTATTGATATTTTTACCCTTTCATGTAACTGAATTGGAATCAATTTTATAGTCAATCTCAAAACTATAGAGTTTTCTTAGCATTCCCTAATGTATCTTCTAAGCAATGGTATTATTTAAATATAATTAAAAAATGAAATTGGAAATATATTTCCAGTGGTTTTGCCAATTTTTACAAGTCCATCTAAACCACAAAGGCAGCTCCTATATCTGGAAAACATAATTTGAGAGTTAGGAGAGCTTCATCAAGAAGATCTAACCAGGCCTTCTAGATGAATACTAACTAAGAAAAGGGAAACTTGGGACAGTGGATGGGGGCGAGAAATCAACATTTCTATAACATGAATTTATTTTACACAACACATCTGGCATTTGGGTGTATATTTTCTGCTTCTGTTAAGATGTGAGACATGCCTCCTCTGCTATTTGTATCAGAAACTCTTGCCAGATACAATTCAGTCCAGCCAGAGATGTAGGCATGCCAGAATTGGTGCATATTTTTCATTTATGTTTATGTATTATTTTTTATTAGTATATATGACCTGGTCCCCCAGGAACTCAAACATGAGATCTTTATATTAAAAAATATCCTGAAATTTAAAATCATGGCTGGTTTCTAATGGCACTTATTAGACACCTGGTAAGTAAGTCAGTGTGTGCTAGACTTAAGCATTCTTCCTTTTCCTCTGGTTCCCAATTTCTCTGTAGCATTATTCCCAATCCTAGCTTGTGGGCTGCAGAAAATTACACCTCCCCACTGGTATAGCCTCTGAGGAACATTATATAAGATGCAAAAACTAATTAAAAACCTTATAATGTGCACAATAATTTCTCTGAAAACAAGATGAATATTTTCCTTATATTCTGGAATTACAAACACATTTTTAGGGTCATATAGAAAATGTAAACAGCTTCAACTAGGTCTGTACTAAGTGAAATAAAACTAGTGTTACATTTATGGACAGAATCAAGTTCAAAACAGTGTGAGTGGTATTTTAATAACCTGTTCTTTTTTTTTTTCATTTTTAAAAGAAAGACCTATCCTTGTAGAATTTAATGACATTATTGTGCCAACCACGAAGTCCTTGGCTTTAGTTATTACATTTGATCTTGAAATCATTTTCTAAGCCACTGGCATTCATCTGAGTCTGTTTTCTCCTAATCACAATCTACTTTCATGTATTGTGCCACAGTAACACATGAACCATAATAACCCAACTCCTGGATGATGTTCAAAAAACTATGAGGACAATGTGTCAATACAGGTGACTTCTTTTGGAGTTTGAAGTCTGTATGTATAAATATACCTCTGAGGGACTTAGGGATATATTAACCCTGAACAGCCTGAAAGACATCATAGACATTTTACATATAAAACCTTAACACGCCCACTCCCTGGCCTCCTTCAGATACACCAAGCTTCTGAGTTTAATTAATTCACCAGATACATCACTGACTTCAGTGGCAGTGAAATGTGTTAGACCACTTTATATACATATGTGCATTAGCAAGACTTTTCTTGGCATAATTCCTAATGCCATTATATGGAAGATAAATTTTTTAACATAAAAATCCTATCTTATGTGTCATAAAATATATTAGAAATGTAAGTGGCGTCGTGTCTGGATACAGTGAAGTGAGTTGAAATCTTAATTCATTCAATTTAAATAAGCAAAGGCAAATAAGCAAACACAAAAATATTTATGCACTCAGAATAGATGAGATGCATCTAAGCCATAAATAAATGCATGTGGAATCATCCAATTGAAAAATATAAAAATTAATATTACAGACTACATTTTATTCACCATATTAGCATAATTACAGAAGGCAAAATTACAAGCAATTAGCAAGGCATTGACAGTAAATAAATATTTTAAGTCAGAAAAATAATTTTGATTATACACGTATTACATTTACATATATTGATTTCATCCGAATGGAAAATAGCAAAGTATGTTGATATAGATGGAATATTTGCCCTCTCCAAAAATGAGGTTCAGACTTGATATCCAGTGTTGGAGGTGGGCTAACTAGGAAGTGTTTGGGTCACAGGGACAAACCATGGAGGGCTCAGTACCTTCTGCATGGTAATGAGAGAGCTCTCACTTTATGAGTTCAAGGGGGAGCTGATTGTTTAAAAGAGGCTGGTCCTGCCCCTTCACTGCCTTGCTCTTTCTCTCTCCATAAGACACTCCTGCTACACTTTGCCTTCCACCTTGCCTGGAGATTCCCTGAAGCCCTCCTGAGAAAGGCTGGTGCTACGCTCCTTATATAGTCTGCAGAAGTAGGAACCAAATAAACTTCTTTTCTTTATAAATTACCCAGCTCAGGTATTCCTTTATAACAATGCAAAATGGCCTAAACCCATAGTCAATTATTTGAAATATTTATGCTTCATGTATAAGACATCGTGAAACTGATTTTATCATATCCTAATGTACATTTTCTCAAGTCATCTTAAACATCAACTTGCTAACTAAACTGGCAAGACTAAATGCTTTCTTAGGAAAACCTCTGAGGAAATTCATGTAAACAACCTGAAAATCGAACAAAGAGAAGCTAGCAATAGAATAAGAAAGAAAATTTGCAGGCAAAAGCAAGCACATATGTACACAAAATATTAACTTCTATAAAAGGACTAGTGGATTGAAGATACATTCAAATATCTTCTCTATTTTTTTTTAATGTTCTTCACGCATTCTCTAAATCCTATAACTACCACATAACTGCTGCTTCTTTTTCATAGTTGAGTCCACAGATTTACTTTCATTAGTAACCCTGAACCCATATAAAGCGTCATTATCAATGTGATATAAAAATTATTTCACAAAAAGTCCAAAGTTTTTGCACCTGCTAGCGTAAGTGATGGCTTTAGAAATTTCCTTTTTTCTTGTTCTTCTTTATTTTTTTCTCTTTACACAATAGTCCTCACACAAGATTCACTTGTCCAGAAAGGTGGGCAATTGCAGATACAAGAAAAAGTGAAACTGCTTCATACATACCATCGGCTGAGGTCTGCATCTGCAATTGCCCACCTTTCTGGACTATGAAATGCCTACTCTTTCTTCACTTTGTCCCTTAACTTTTCCAAACAAAACTTAGAAGTAACCATCTGGTGGGCTGACTGCGTGCTAGGCAGCAGTCTAGTATTTTACAAACATAATTTTTTAAATTAAATCATAGCTGTGTACATTAGGGCAATCAAGGGGTACAATGTGCTGGTTTCACATACAATCTGAAATATTTTCAAACTGATTAACATAGCCTTTGTGGCATTTTCTTAGTTATTGTATGAAGACATTTGTGTTCTGCATTTAGTAAGTTTCGCCTGTACCCTTCTAAGATGCACCATAGGTGTGGCCCCGCCAATTACCCTCCCTCCACCCATCCTCCCCCCTCCCCTCCCTTGCCAATTTTATAGGTTTCATATGAAGGCTATAACCCAACTATATAGTACAAACATAAATTAATTTAATCCTCATAATAAACATGGGACGTGATCCCCATTTGACCGATAAGGAAACAAAGGAGCAAAGGTTTAAGAAATTTGTCTAATAGCTCACAAATAATATACTCCAGGGTCAGGATTCAAGACAAGGCAATTGGACGGCAAACTGTAACATGATGAGAGAGTCTGTGTGTCGCTAAATACCAGCCTATTGGAGAAGGTATCACTTGGGATTCTACAAGATTAGTATTTTTTTGGAAATACTTTTGCTAAAGATGTATGACAAAGTTAATAATCATTTTCTAAATAATCTATGTTGACTCCATTTCCTCTCCCAGCAACTACCTTTATCCCTCTACCCCAATTCCAAGAGGAAAAACTTCTGGAAAGAGTCCAACTAAAATACCATATTAAAAAAATTACAATTCCTCCTATTATACTTGCCTTAAAGCCAACTCCAGGCATCTCTCTTGTTAGTATTATCAATAACAAATCAATAATTGTCAACAATTATCGATAATTACCAATATTAACTATGAATAAATCAATAATTATCAATAACCTAGAGAACAATAGATTAAATGGCTATCATTTATATTTTTTTAATAAGGATATTTCAAGTGTGCTTATTGACATTTACTTTCACTTAAAAATAGTTTTACCCCACCTATGCCCAGGTGGAATAAAGCCATTTTAATTGTATAAAAAAAAAATAGTTTTGTATTTCCTCTTGATAATATGTTTTCTTATCTCTGAAATTTATTTAGTGGGGACATGGTTTTAGCATTATAAATCAGTGAATTGAACACTAAATAAAAGTAAATTTCAAAATAAACAATTTAAGAAATAGTATAATACACTTTTATTATAACATGACCATAAATCATGATATTCTAAGGCAGCTGTGCATTATTATTTGCTAGAGCTAATGCATATTTTTATGATTACATAGGGAGCTTAGAATTGCTTGCTTTTGAGAACATTATTTATAGTTTTCAAAGAAGCATGATATATTTTAGATTTAGATTAAAGCTATTATATCAGAAAGATAGATCTAGTTTATGTTCTTAAAGAATCCTGAAAATACAAGTGGCAAAGTTGTGTTTCGTGTTCATGCTCATTTCTAGTGTAGGCTAGCAGAGGCACCTGGATTCCTGCAGGTGCCTCTGCTACAAGTGACAACAAAGTCATTTCAACACATTATTTCAAAATTGTGAAAAAGAAAAGTGATATGGCCAATCAAGCACTGTCTTAACCTTCATTTGACAACAGAGTCATTTCAACACATTATTTCAAAATTGTGACAAGGAAAAATGATATGGCCAATCAAGCACTGTCTTAACCTTCATTTGGAAAATACACAGCACTTTTATTTCCTTGGTGAATGAAAATTATGTTGCCCAGTCTGTTTTAGGAATGCACAAAACTGCTACTAAATCGAAAGAAAAGGATTATTGATGACCAGCCCTCATGACACCACGGCTTTCGAAGGTCATAATGCAAAAATGGGTATTTGACTTATTTTCTCACGAAACAATTATAAAACTGGACTAAGTACACGGAACAATTGTTTTTCAGATACTTGTCAAAAGACTCCGCAAGGTGGTGACCTCTGAGAGAAGGAAGCACAGCATGAACTCCACATTCATTTCAGCTATCTTCCTGGGACCATTTGCCAGTCACAGCACAGAAACACGGAACTCACGGGTGTTGGTGGGGAAAGGAAGGAGAGATGAAATTTCAGGAATGTTGATGTCGACGGGATTTGTGGGGCCATGGAAGGGAGAAAAGGAGCTGAGCTTAGAAGAAGCTCTAGAACTCTATAAAAGAGGGCGGTGCCTGGGGCACAAAGAGTAGGGTGCCGGCTCCATACACAGGAGGTGGGGGCTTCAAACCCGGCCACAGCAAAAAAAATAAAGAGAACACTCTAAAAGAGTTCTCTTAAGGCTTTGTCCAAATACTGTGATGTACATGCATGGGGGATAGTACACAATAATTATTGGATAAAGATTATTGATTTATTGGATAAAGATTATTGATAGATTCATGAAATAAACAAAGGTTATAAATATAGATTTCTAGATGTTGACCTTTCAGCCAATTAGACTACAGATCCTTCTGTGAACACTGAATCGAAGCCCCAGAGTGCCGCAGTCTAACCCAGAGTGAGGATTGATCCAGAGCCACTCTACAAAGCAAGACTCAAGTCAATCCTGAACAGGATCAAGCTGCCATATCAATAAGGTACCTTTCTTCCTTGAAGATATGAGGGCCATCCTTTAAGACAAATCCATTCTTTTAAACATCACATGATGTGCAAATACTTAGGAAACGATGGCCCCAACCAGGAGAAAATAATAATAGAAGGAAGCTCAGGTTTGTCCAAAATGCTAACAACAATGATTTGAAGATGTATTCTAAAGATGTTCAAGGATGTACTCTAAATGAAATAATTTTGTTGTCTCTTGTGATTTTTGTATTTCATTTTTTACCAAGTGCAAGCACCGTGGTATTTTTCTATAGGTCATAAAGATTTTACATTAACTGTGTTTAGCCCCCTTTCCATTACAAAATGCAGCACACCTTTTAATAATGTTTTTCCAATGCTTTTTTAAAAATATATACCTCATCTCATTTACTTAATTATCATGTTACATTTATACTCTATACTTAAGGTATGATAATCGTAGGAGTGGAAGGATATAATAATATAGACACCCAAACCTGCCTGGCTAGTCTGGTTGTCCAGTTTGTCAAACTCACTTGGTTAAATGTGTTATTTTACATTTGCATAATGTTATTCTGATACTTGTAACTGCTTATAGGTTAGTAAGAAAACTCCTATCTTGAACAACATGTTTTATGAGTCATTTGATGAATATATCAATACCACATTAAATTTTCACACCACAATGAAAGCGGAGAGCTGATAGCTATATATCAGAATTCCCAGCAATCTTGATAAATCAGCATGATGGGACAGTAGCTTTTAAATAAACATTGATACACACAAACACAAAATATTAATCTTGGAAATAAAGAGATATTCTTTGAAAAATTGCATCAGAAATAGAATGAGAAAGAGATTTATCAATTTTTATTAAAAAGGTTTCAGGAACTTTTAGATGACTTTAAGAGGTAAGCACCATCTTAGACTGTATAAATAGCAATGCATGCAATTGAGGAAGAAAATGATCTCTGGATTTATTAAACCATATCTGTCTGATTATTCCATCTCATTCCAGTAGTTTTTGTTATCTGATTGTTTGAATTTAAAATGAGAGCAGAGTGTAATAATCACTGTTAGGAAAGAGATACAAAATTCAGAACACTGTGATATTACTATCAGACATCTAATATAATTTTAATTTGAATTAATGAGAGTGTTACATAAAGCACAGAGGATGAGAGCCCCAAACATCTTAGTCACATTTTATTTGAGTGTTCCAGTTATGTTTTGGGCTCTGAGGTTTAAAGTAGATGCTGACAAATCAGATTAATAAGAAAATAATCAAAATCATAAATAAATATTATATTTCTGGCCAAGATGGAATAACTTGGATTGGATTTACTCTTTCATCATAACAACAGAATGAGATAAAATATACAAAAGTATATTTTCAAGACACTGGGCATCAAGAAATAAAGACATTGATTCCAGAAAGGCTAATCAAGTAAGCCATACAATTACTGCAGAAGACTGCTTTAAGAGACCAGAGAATGCTTGTGATACCAGTGCCTACCCTAGATGAGAAAAAAAAAAAAAAAAAGGAAAAACAAAAACTATTAAGTCATAGGGCATTGGCAGAAAAAAACATAGAATCATATAATTCATAATGGGAAATTATTAACCCCATCTATAGCAATACCATAGTTTTGTCAAAGGAACCTCAACAGTAGGAACCAGAATGGTTAATATGTATCAATTAACTGCAACCACAAAAAATGGCTAAGAATATTATAGATATTCAAATGTATCCAGCACCAGAAAAAATAAAATTTGCATCATATACAGAAAGATCACTAGGCATGAACAGAAGCAGAAAACTGTAAACCATAATGAGGATTTGGGTCAATCAAAGGTGACCCAGAATTGGGCAGCACCTGTGGCTCAGTGAGGAAGGCGCCGACCCCATATACCAAGGGTTGCAGGTTCAATCCCAGCCCTGGCCGAACAGCAACAACAACAACAACAAAATAGCCAGGTGTTGTGGTGGGCGCCTGTAGTCCCAGTTACTTGGGAGGGTGAGACAAGAGAACGGCCTAAGCCCAGGAGCTGGAGGTTGCTGTGAGCTGTGAAACCACAGCACTCTACCATGGGCAACAAAGTGAGACTCTTTCTCTGGAAACAAACAAAAAAAAGTGACCCAGATTTGACAGAACTTATACAACTGTCCAAATATGAAGAAAAAGGAAGTTACTGTTGCTGTATACTGAAAAATTAGGGACTTAAATTTTGTTAAAAATGACCCAAATCAAATTTTGAGATTTGAATAAACTATATGTACATGAAAAAATGCACTAAACAGGAGTAAAATAGACATTTCTGAAGAAAGTACTTGGTCCATAATAATGCATAAAAAAAACAAAATTTAAAAAATGAGATTATCAGTGCTTTTTTTCTTTTCTTTTTCTTTTCTTTTCTTTCTTTTTTTTTTTTTTTTTTTTGAGACAGAGTTTCACTATGTTGCCCTGGGTAGAGTGCCGTGGCATTGCAACTCACAGCAACCTTCTATTCTTGGTCTTAAGCAATTCTCTTGGCTCAGCCTCCCAAGTAGCTGGGACTACAGGTGCCCACCACAATGCCTGGCTATATTTTGTTGTAGTTGTCATTGTTTAGCAGTTCCGGGCCAGGTTTGAACCCATCAGCCCTGGTGTATATGGATGGTGCCCGAGCCACTGAACTACAGGTGCTAAGCCTATCTCGGTGCTTTTTTTGAAAACTTCACATGGGTTCATCTACCTAGAATTGGCAGCTCTGAAGAAGACAAGGGAGACTCAGGACAGAAAAAAAATTTGAAGAAATAATAGATAAAAATTTTCAAAATTTGAAGGATACTCCAATAAATCCTAAGCAGAAAAATGATAAAAAGACTATAAAGCAAGTAACATAAACAAACTGCTCAAAACAGTGATTGTGTAAAAATTTTAGCACTCATAAAGAAAGAACATTTTTATAGAGATAGTAACAAAGATATGTGGAGTAGCTGATTCATGCTGGAAAAACTTGAGGGATATGATTGGAAACAAACACCTTTCCAATGCAAAACAATAACAACAATCAAAGAAAAAGGACAATGGGTAACCTAAAAATCTATGCCTCATAGAAAAATCTTTCAGAAAAAGTAGAGAAAGACAGATGTATAAAGAAGAATAAAGGGGGTCATAGAAACTCTATGGGTAAATATAATTTTCTTACTATCCAGTATGCTTAGAAGATATAATTGAAACAAAAGCAATAACATTCTATTGTGGAATTTATGAATGTACAAAAACGTATCACTTCAGTATCTGAAAAGGAGGAAGGGAAGGAATATATACATTCTAGGGTTCTACTGAAGTGGTATAACAGCCCTTGAAGATAGACTTTGATGAGCTAAAATGTAATTTATGAACATTAAGGCAACCATTAAAATAATTAAACAGCTAAGCCAATACAGAGATAAAATAGAATTATGTAAATTACTCAATACAAAGACAGGAAAGAAAAAGGAAACCAAGAAGTGGATAACTAGAAAACAGAAACATGCTTGACAACCCAAAACATAGATAAAATTAAATCAATTATTTATTAATTTATAATTATTTGTCAATAATTAATGATCAATTGTTAAATAAATAATTTAAACACTCCAATCATAACATAAAGACTGGCAGATTGGATGAAAAGCAAAATCAAACTAGAGTCTGTCTATGAGAAATCCATTTTAATTTAAAGGTCACAAATAAGTTAAAATTAAAGAATAGGAAAATATGTTACCTCTAGTCAAATGAAAACAAGAATGATTGTTTTAATACAAAATAAAGTCTTTTGTAAAGCAAAGCATATTTCAAAGTTAGAGAAGGTCGTTTAATAAAAATAAAGATATCGTTTCATCTAGGGATCAACTATCCTAAGGTTTTATATACTTAAGGGCAGAATTGCAAAGTGCATGCAATAAAACCTTATGGAGGTGCAACAAATCCAAGATTACAGTTGCAGATTTCAGAAGTCATATCCCAATAGTAATATTAACAGGCAGAGCAAAATCAGCAAGGATGATGTAGACAGGAAAAATATACCCAAACAACTTGACTTAATTGTTATATACAGAAAATTCTACCCAATAAAACAGACTACAATGTTTTTTCAAATTACATGTAACATTTTCCAAGGTAGAACATATTCGAGCCCAAGAAAAGTCTGAATACACTTGAAAGAAATGCCAGTAACACAAATTATATAATATAATTACATAATGAATAGGAATTATGAGGGAAAAACCCAACCGTCAAATTATGTAGAAAATAAGAAAATACAACTCTTTATGGTCCATGAGTTAAAGAAATAAAATAATGTAGAATATTTAGAATTAAATGAAATGCAAACTAAATACGTAAGAATGTGTGAGTGCTAAAGTTAGTTTAAGTGCAAATGTACAGAACTAGGCACCTATTTAAGACAAGTGGAACAACCTAAAATCATAACCTCAGTGTGCATTTTAAGAAACAAGAAAAGAAGCCCATTTTAAATCCAAAGTCTCAAAAGAAGGAAATAAAGATCCATGTAGCAATAGGTGAAATGTAAAACAGAAAAACAAGTTAGGATATCAACAAAATGAAAATCTATTTTTAAGAAGATCAATAATATTGATAAACATTGAGCCATACTAATGAGAAATAAAATAAGACACAAATTTAGCAAGATCAGAAATCAGTAAAGTAACATCACTACCAATTCAAAAGTGACTAAAAAGTTAATGAAGATAGAAACAACTTTATGACTATAAATCTGATAGCAGACAAAATTGGCAAATTTCTTGAAAGACACAAACTACCAAAGCTCACTCTAGAAAAGTAAAATTGTATAGCTCTGTATTTATTAAAAAAATAATTTATGGGCGGGGCCTGTGGCTCAAAGGAGTAGGGCGCCTGCCCCATATGCCAGAGGTGGCAGGTTCAAACCCAGTCTGGGCAAAAAGTAAGTAAGTAAATAAATAAATAAATAAATTAAATTAAATAATAATTTATGTTAAATTACAGGTAGCTCAGAAAGGAAGACATAAAGTCTTCCCTTCACAAATGACATCATTGTCTACATAGGAAATCATGAAAAGCTTAATGTAAACCTAGAAAAGGTAATGTGATCTTGGGAAATTCGAAGAATATAAGATCAATATCCAAAAAAGTAATTGTACTTTTTTACAGTGGCAATAAACTTTTGGAAATTCAATTTGGATCTAACGCAGCTTGTAACAGCAGCGTGATTCAGTACAGTAGTGCCCTCTGATCTGCAGTTTTGCTTCCCATGATTTCAGTTGCTCATGAAAATTCTGGAAAATATTAAATGGGAAATTCAAAGAAGAAACAATTCTTAGGTTTTACATTGCATGTCTTCTGAGTGGTGAAATGAAATCGTGTGCCAGCCAGCTCATTCCTATAAGGGATATGAACCCTCCCTGCTCGTTAGATGGGAAAGAATTTATAAAGATGAAATAGCATGCGGTGGTGTGGGTATGGAGAAGTGGAAATCCTAAAGAAAGGAGGTGGAAATGCAAAATGATACTGGCACTTTTGAAAACTGAAGTGTCTTTTTGATGTGAAACCTGCACGTGTTGTATGACATTGTAATCCTTCTCCTCGATATTTACCTACTGTCCAGCATCTCCACACACACTGTCTATACTGCCTTCCAGGGATTCACTTAGTTGCTTTCCTGATTATCAAGGCTGTGTTCAACTTGTCCTTATTTTACTTCACAATGGCCACAAAACTCAAGAGTAATAATGCTGGTAGTTTGAATCTGCCAAAGAGAAGCCAAAAGGATTTAAGTGAAAAGTCAAAAGTTCTCAACTTAAGAAAAAAAATCCTAAGGCAAAGATGGTAAGATGTACAGTAAGAAAATATCTACAAGCCATGTGATTAAAAAGGGAAAAACTGTTAATTTTGCTATTGTACTTCTTACTGCAAAAGTTACAGCCATGATGTGTGATAAGTACTTAGTTGAGATGGAAACACATTAAATTTGCAGGTGCAAAACTTTTTCTGACCACAGTTGGTTACTGGTGTGATTTCAGGCATAAACTTTGGATCTTGGAACCTATCTCCCATGGCTAAAGGGGAACTACTCTATTTTATTTTAAATCTCATTGAATACATGCAAGTTCTGTCTTTTGAAAATTTCAAATGACTAAAGAACACAAAGAGAACCTAAATAAATGGTGAAATAAGCTGTATGCATACATTGAGAGACTGAATAGTATAAGATATCAATTTTCCCTAAAAGGGTATATTCAATGTATTGTCAATAAAAAAATCTTAGCATAAATTTTTATAGATATTGACAAGTGATTCTACATTTTTTAATGGAAATTCAAATAATCTAAAATAGTCAGAACTTTATAAAGAGCAAAGTTGAACAACTTTCTGTAGCTAATTTCACAGCTCACTATAAAGTGTCACAGACAGTGCAGTGTTTACGAAAAGACAAACCAATTCATCAAGTGAGTGAGATAGACAGCCCAGAACCTGCACATGTAAAATCAATGTTTTTCTTGTCATATTTTAATGAGATTTAAAGGAGGAAAAAGAGCCTTTCCAACAAGAGGTATTGAAACATATATAAAAGTAAAGTAAAAATGGATTATATATTATAAACTTTGGAAGTACAACATAAAATCAAATCTTGGTGTGCTGGGTTGAGTCAATGGTCTTATTAAGTCAATGACACCCAAAGAATGATCCAGTCTTTTAAAAAATGGATGGATTCAGATTAACTAAAAAAAAAAAACTGCTCTTGGGCAGTACCTGTGGCTTAGTGGGTGGGGCACTGGCCCCATATACCAAGGGTGGTGGGTTCAAACCCGACCCCCGCCAAACTGCAACAACAAAACAATAGCCAAGTGTTGTGGTGGGCGTCTGTAGTCCCAGCTACTTGGGAGGCTGAGGCAAGAGAATCACCTAAGCCCAGGAGTTGGAGGTTGCTGTGAGCTGTGTGACGCCACAGCACTCTACCCAGGGTGACATAATGAGACTCTGTCTCTACAAAACAAAACAAAACAAAAAAACAAAACTGCTCTTTAAAACACGTTGTAAAAAAAAATAAAAATAAAGCCTCAGTTCAGGGGAGATATTTACAAAACACAAAAATAGATCATATAACAAACATAGGTTCAAAATATACAAAGAATATGGAAATTCAATAATTAGAAAAAACCCACAAATAAAATGGTAGAAAACATATTTCATCAAAGATCTGCAAATGGAAAATAAACATGTAAAAGACACTCACTACCATCAGTTAACAGAGAAATGATAAGTGTCACTTTATCTTGTTATCCTTCCTGAAGACCAAAATATATTTAACACTTAAACCATAGTAGACAGAAAACTGCCCCTCTCAAAGATGCCAATATCCTAATCTTCAGAATTAGTGAATATGTTTTGCTTCAATGGCTGCAGATGGAGTCAAGGCCGCTAATTATCTGAACTTAAAATAAGGAGAATATCCTCTATGATCCCAGTGAAATCACAAGGATACTTGACTTTGAAGAGATGAGGTGAAGAAGAACCAGTGTTAGAGTGTTGTAACTTTAAAAAAAGACTCAACTGGCCATGCTGGCTTTGAAGAAGGAAAGAAGGCATGGGACCAGGAATAATGCTAACTTCTAGAAACTGGAACCAGCAAAAAACAAAATAAAATAAAAATTTTCTCCTACAGTTCCCAGAGAGGAGCACAGCTAATATGTTGATTTTCAGGACAGTGAGACCTGTTTCAGATTCCCAATGCTCAGAGTTACATACTAATACTGTTATATTGGTATAAAATACTAAGTTTGTAGAATTTCATTGCAGTTGCCATCATCAATATAATTTTCAAGTTTCAGACTGAGCTTCAAAAATAAAATAATAAAAGAGGAAAAAATCCAAACTTTGAGAGTCTTTTAATACCCTACACATTGACAAATGGCAGATGGATATAATAAGTTTAATTCTGAAGCTAGGTTGGTGTGAGAATAAATGCAAATATTTGATTAAAGCTTTTCTATTTATTTCGAGATTTTTTTTATGAAGTTTAAAGATCCTTTGATAATTTTGTACATTAGTCTAACATAGGAGTTACATTAAGTTCATCTTTTGTGTATACAACTCATCTTATTTCTCCCTCAAAAAATTGGCATATTTTAAATTAGGAAAAAAGTGCATTTCTCTAAAGTCTTCACATTTGTCAATGATATAATATTTCTGTAGGGCTTTTAATTAAAGTCAGTAAATGTCTCTTAAATAGATATAAAACAAATCAGAGGCTGCTGTGAGACCAGAAGAGAATTGAAGATCGAGGTTTATAAACGAGAAATTTTATCGGAACTAAAGTTGAACTTGCCACTTATATTTTGGTTAAAGTAGAATGTTGTTCATTTTTTTTAACAGCAACTACAATTTTCTTCCTCTTTATTTTCATATCAAGAATTTAGAAGATTCATGTGACCTCATACAAATCTCTCCTACTCATATGTATATAGATTTGAAATTTTCTTAGAATAGATTTGATGTTCTCCCCAATTTTACCTTTTATAAACTTTTTCACAGCTATAGTGAGATAAGTGAAAACAGGAAATTTCGATCAAAGAAATAGATAGCTGACCTTAAAATGTCAGAGTTTGAGTGTTTTTGACCTTTGACAAGGTCCATGTGGTTACCATGGGAATGTCTGGGTGAAGATGAATAGAGGTGAAGGTCTCTGGAGGTGAGCACCAGAAATACACTGCCAAATGAATCAAGGTCATTGTCCTCAAGTACCTTACAGAGTAGTGAGGGCCAAGGATAAAGAACCAGGGAATCACAGCATCAGACAATGAGCACAATATGGAGAATTAGAGGCCAACATTGAAGCACTCAGTAGGGACGAGTAAATCAGACAGACGACACATGGGAGTAAAGTATAAAGGATGTAAAAGAATTATCTAGAATTATCTAAAAATGTGGGGGATAATCTAATCAGAAAGAATAATATTTTAAAATATAAGGCGAGAAAACAGAGCCTGGTGGACTTTAGAAATGGCAGGCATTTCCATACTGATAAAGAATAACCCCATCTCTAAATTAGAACTGGGTTCTGGCTCTCTTGGCCAAACTTTTGGACCTTTGCCCCAGCAAGGGCCTGGTATGGAAGGTTATGGCACGGTAGGAAGGTGACAGTCAAGGGTAACTTCTGACTTCTGTTCTCCCTCTCATATCTGTTACTTGGAGATGGAGCTTACTCTGTGGCCTCTCCACACTTCATTGTGAATAGGGTTATTGTGTGTGTGAAATATCAATATTACCTGAAACACGAAGTTACCTTCTATCCTATGTGTGAAGCCCAGGTCTGCGTTGGTGAATCTGCATCCTTCTCAAGTCTTTTTAAACCAGTATTGATCTGCTGTGAAGCAAGTAAGATAAGCATGCAACTGCTTTTGTGTGAACAGGGAAGACCCTTGCTAAATGTGTAAACAGGGTAAGCATTATCCACTAGTCAGGGGGCCCAGACAGAACAAAATGGCAGAGGAAAGGCAAATTCTCTGTCTCTCCTTAGCTGATGACCCCCCATTATTCTTCTCCTATCTTTGGACAGAAGGACTTAGAAATCAGAACTCTAAGTGTCCCTGGCCTTTGGATTCCACCACTTACAACACCCTGCCCCCCAATTCTCCAGTTCCACAGGAATTAGGCCTCTAACTGAGTTATGCCATTACACCATTAGTGTCTGGTTCTGAGGCTTTGCAGACAGTCTGTAGGGGGGCTTTGCAGATAGTCTTTAGGGGGACTTTCAGCCTCCATATTCATGTCTGCCAATTTCCATAATACATCCCCACTTGTCCATCCATCCATCAATCCTATTTGTTGTTTCTTTGAAAGACACTAATTCACATAAATCCATTTTTAAAATACGTGCATCAGCCTTTAATCAGCCATACACAAAAGTAGCATCCTAGGTATTTTTGAACAAAGAGAATCACTCTATAAGCAGACTACAAAACAGCACTTGTCAAAGAGTCACTGGAGACATCAATTGAAACAGACTCCCCGCCTCGACATGCTAACTAGTCATTAGGCAGTGTTCTCTCGACTTTTTGTGTAGTGTCAGATCTTCAGAAAACAATGTACCTGGAGCCTTTGCCTAGCAACCTGCAAAAATGCTTTGGAGAGAGTTAAAATTTAATGCCATTTCTTGGGTTTTTATGCAGAGGTTATATAAGAAATGTCCGATCCATAAATATTTCAATATTTTTCTTACAAAACCATAGTCTGAAACATTGGCCATTATGTCATTCATTGTTACACATGCAAGCATTAACCTACAGTTCAAGGCCTAAAGAGAATTTTTTCTCCCTAAAGAACACAGTGTGCTTTCCTTGATCTGACAAGTGAAATGTATACCAAATATCTACCTTTTTGCTTGGTTTTGGTCTTGTTTTGTTTTTAATATAAGTAGCCACGCAGGCAGCTCAGAACCAATTTTAAGGCTCAGTTGTAGACATTAGCTTCATGTAAATTAGTGACATGATAATTTTAGGTTATTTTAGTCTGGGTTTTGTCATTTGTTTCTTTTAAAAATATATATCCTTTCTGATGCTTTGGGATATTATAAGCTATATGAAATAGCATCTATAATTTAGAGACTTCCGAAAGAAGTCAACTAACCAATTTTCCTCATGATAACTCCATGTTTTTTTACATATAAATAATTTGAAATTCAGATAAGTTAAGAAAACTGAACAAATATCTAAGCAAGTTACACAGTTAACATTAAAAGCTGGTTTTTCTACCACCAAATTCTATTTATCACAACATTATCTGGTTAAAGATTTGTTTACCATCTAATATGCCAAAATTGTATTTTTATTTACAAATAATCTTTTTATGTTTAATAAATAAGGTGAGGTTAGTATCAGAAAACATATCTATATCTGCATCTATATAGTATAAAATAATCTTTATATCTTTGGTGTTTAATAGCATTCTAGCCTTTAATGGTTGCATTATAGTGTAAGAAAACTCAGAAATTGGCTTGGCGCCTGTGGCTCAACGGGCTAAGGCACCAGCCACGTACACCTGAGCTGGCAGGTTCAAATCCATCCCCCGGGCCCGCCAAACAACGACGGCTGCAACCAAAAAATGGCCAGGCGTTGTGGCGGGCGCCTGTAGTCCCAGCGACTTGGGAGGCAGAGGCAAGAGACTC
>CAUYON010202450.1:0-13564 GCA_963573935.1 Arctocebus calabarensis
TCCTTGATCACTTCTAAAAGTTTTGTAGTAGAATCCCTGGTGTTTTCCAGATATACAATCATATCATCTGCGAAGAATAAAAGTTTGATCTCTTCTGACCCTATGTGGATACCCTTGATCGCCTTTTCTTCCCTGATTGCAATGGCTAAAACTTCCTTTACGATGTTGAAGAGCAATGGAGATAATGGGCAACCTTGCCTGGTTCCTGATCTAAGTGGAAATGATTTCAATTGAAGTCCATTCAATACGATATTGGCTGTGGGTTTGCTGTAGATGGCCTCTATCAGTTTAAGAAATGTCCCTTCTATACCAATTTTTTTAAGTGTTCTGATCATGAAGGGATGCTGGATATTGTCAAAAGCTTTTTCTGCATGAACTAAGAGAATCATATGGTCTTTACTTTTTAATTTGTTTATGTGCTGGATTACATTTATAGATTTACGTATATTGAACCAGCCTTGAGACCCTGGGATAAAGCCCACTTGGCCATGGTGTATAATTTGTTTGATGTGCTGTTAGATTCTGTTTGTTAGTATCTTGTTAAATATTTTTGCATCAATATTCATTAGTGATAGTGGTCTATAGTTTTCTTTTTTTGTTGGATCTCTCCCTGGTTTAGGGATCAAGATGATGTTTGCTTCATAGAATGTGTTGGGTAGTATTCCTTCTTTTTCTATATTTTGGAAGAGGTTTAGTAATATAGGTACTAGTTCTTTAAAGGTTTGGTAGAATTCTGATGTGAAGCCATCTGGTCTTAGGCTGTTTATTGCAGCCCAATTCATAATTGCTAAGTCATGGAAGAAGCCCAACTGCCCCTAGACCCACAAATGGATTAATAAATTTTGGTACATGTATACCATGGAACACTGTGCAGCCTTAAAGAAAGATGGAGACTTTACCTCTTTCATGTTTTCATGGATGGAGCTGGAACATATTCTTCTTAGCAAAATATCTCAAGAATGGAAGAAAAGTATCCAATGTACTCAGCCCTACTATGAAGCTAATTTAACGGTTTCATATGAAAGCTAAAACCCAACTATAGCACAAGAATATGAGAAGGGAGGGTAGAGGGAGGTTGGACTAAAGGAGGGTGATTGGTGGGACCACACCTATGGTGCATCTTAGAAGGGTACAGGCGAAACTTGCTAAATGCAGAATACAAATGTCTTCATACAATAACTAAAAAAATGCCACGAAGGGTATGTTAAACTGTTTGATGAAAACATTTCAGAGTGTATATGAAACTAGCACATTGTATCCCTTGATTGCACTAATGTACGCAGCTATGATTTAATAAAAAAATAAAAAAAAAGTATCAGATTTCAAAATAAAGGTGCTAACATTCACTACTCTTAGAAAAAAAAATTCTAATAATTTCTGCTTCCTTTTAAAAACATTCACCTTTGTTTTTCTACTTAAGAAAATATATATGACCCAAAGAAAAAGAAATGATTAATGTCTAGATGGAATATATAATTTTCTACAAAAATAATGAGTTCTTCTGAAAATAGTTAACTATATTTCTTTTGGCAATTTTCTAAATATTCTTAGGTAGCTTTTTTTCAAAATTAAAGGAAAACACATTATTTTTTTTAATTAAAGGCATTTAGTTATTACATTGGTTTAAAGAAAGTGGGGTAGAACAACAAAAGAATGAACTATAGGATCTATATAATATTTAAGAAAATATTGTGTTTAAAAATTTAGGAAAATATATTTTTTTCCCACAATATAAAGAAAGTATACTTGTGACAATAATCTGTTAATATTTTTATTCTCCAATGGGGAAAATGTAAATATTCATGTTTTCTGTTTTTTCAAAAAAAACTTTATAGTTTTTGAGAACTAGTAAATATTTATAATGTTCCTCAATCTATTCCACAAACTGCTACTTAAATTCACATGAAGCATGTGAATGAATCCATAATACAAAATAAATAGAAAAAATAGATCCTAGAGCCTACTGTGATCAAGGTCAATTTTCAGTTTTTCCTTTAAAATCTGTGAATGATCTTATTAGACATAATTGTTTCCTAAAGTAGCAGACTTTTAATTGGATGAGTAGTGACTTTTCATAAGATAATGGTATCCTGAGTTGTCCAATAGAGCAATCATTAGCCATATATGGCTATTTACATTTAAATTAAGTAAAATGTAATTCAACTAGAATTTCAGTTACGCAGCAGCATTAGGTATATTACAAGAGCTCAATAGCCACATATGACTAGTGGCCACCATATGGGACAGGGACGATTTATAGAACATTTCCATCATCACAGGAAGCTCCATGGGGAGGCGTTCACATGGTCCTTCTGTTCCACTCCATTTACCCCGACAGTTTTTAGATGCTAAGCTGAAATTCCCCATATGTTCATGCATATCATCTAAGAGGCTATAATATATTAGGCATAGTTATTTTACTTTCTTGTGTGTGAGACCTCCTTTTGATAGGCCTTCAGTGTCAGGGGTTGACACAAGGTAGTCAGGAATTGTTCTGCTTTCAGTTTGGTTGTTGTTGTGAGCCACCACATGCTGCAAAGTCTGCGGTGACACCCTGTTGGGCTGATGGCTGGGTTGCTTGACTCATTTTCTCAATGTTTCTCTTCCATTTCAGCTTTAAGTTTTCCCAGTAATTAATCCTGTAGCTCAGAGGATGCTTCTGCTTCCATAATGGTAGACGGCAGGGTTTTTCTGTTACTTGATATTCTATTTTTCCAATTTGGCCTTAGTTTCAGGCAGACAGTCTGTACCTTCGTGCTAAGAACGAGGACTGCTCAGTAATTCTCATCTCTGCTCATGGTAGAGTATCTACTATGGTCTAGGCCCCAAGACAAAAGTTGTCCTTTCTATTTATTCATTGTAGTTGTAATAGGGTTCACCTAATCCTTGCTTGTGGTGGGCTTCATCATCCTTCTCTCTGTGGCTAAAGAGTTTTGTTCTGCAGGGAACCCAGGGGGAGAGGTTATATGTGTCTGCCCTTGGCAATTCTTTGGCAATTCCAAGTCTGGCATGTGGGAGGCTTTCTCTAGTCTCCTGCTGTGTGATCAGGCTCTCTAGTGAGCACTTGTGGCTGCAGTCTTCCCTTTTTATCAAACTCGAGGATCTATACTCAGAGCCTACTCAGCTTTGAGCTATTCATTAAAAATTTTAGCTAATTGGCTCAGTGCCTGTGGCTCAACGGGCTAAGGCGCCAGCCACATTCACCTGAGCTGGCGGGTTCGAATCCAGCCTGGGCCTGACAAACAACAATGACAGCTGCAAACAAAAAATGGCTGGGCATTGTGGCGGGCGCCTATAGTCCCAGTTATTTGGGAGGCAGAGACAAGAGACTCGCTTGAGCCCAGGAATTGGAGGTTGCTGTGAGCTGTGATGCCACAGCACTCTATCTAGGGTGACAGCTTGAGGTTCTGTCTCAAAAAAAAAAAAATGTAGCTAATTATTCTTACTAGTTTGTGTGGTACCCAGAATCTGCCCCAGATAGCAAGAGTTTCCATTCTCATATCTTCTTGGCAGTGCCTCTCTTTTCCTATTTTAAGATTAGTTGGTTGGCTGCTGTGTGACCTCAGGTGTCTGATGGGATCAAGATAAACAATGGTTACTTTGATAAAGTTACTTTTTTTCTTATCATAATAATTAGAGTTATTTCTAGATTTTGCCTCATAAGTGGAAGTGGGATGAAAATGCATATTTTAAATATACATTTGAAATATATTTCAATTCATATATATTTTTAATTTTAGCTCCTTCCTAGAAATCTAGGGTAAAATATCCTATGGGTCCTATGTTACTTTGTTTTTTCTTCTTCTTCTGAAATAGTTTCCTCTACTCTTTCAAAACTAGACATGGATGAGAAACAGAATCACTGTGCTCTTTTTACTGACCTATTTGAGTCTGGCAGAACATAATACATTCATACACAATGAACTACCTGAAATGGGTTTATCATTTAAGACAGTCAGCAAAGGACAACAGCCCAAACTGAATTTCTGTGAGCCCGTACCCCAAAGCTCAAGTCCTTGCCTTCTGTTGAAGTTTTATAGTTGAGTTCACTGGGGTTCAGGAAGCTTCCTGGGACAGCTGGAGTCTCTACTGTACATTCCCCACTTGCACTGTAGGTGAGGGCTCTGAGTTATTAATATATACTGAGGTGACAGGACTCACTGAGTTAGAGCGAGGAGAGTTATCCTTTTCTAGAGGAAGACTAAAACACAGCATAGGCCATTTCAGACAGCTTCTTTCTTATCTCAAGATGTTGCATTTCTAGGACTTTCTGCAGTTATTCTTGAGGAGAACTTGGTCAGTCCACTGGAGAACTGTCCTGCAATAGAGTGTGGTATTAATTACTGAAGGTTGATATATATACTTGTATTATAAAGAAAGGATTTTTTTTTGCCAAACGCAGTGATTTCTTATTTTTCTTCTCATTGCTTCACAGAGGAGCACATGATTAGAAACATGCGCACACATACACAATTCACCATTACCTGAGTTTGTTTCAGAAGTTGGATCAAAACAAGCAATGAGAGTTCCACATTTCATGCATGTTTTTACTTTCCTTACAGTTCAGTATTCAATAGGGAAAATACATGCTGTTTTGGAAGTGTGCCCACAGTATTTTTATATTCAATGTAAATTCACATTTCTGCTGCTGGAATGGCTTTTTCAAGATAGTTTTTGTTTCTGTTTGCTTGGTTGGTTTGGCTGCCATTATTGCTGTTAAAGAGAGTATTGTCTTGTCTTCCAGTGTAATTACAAAGGCAAAGTAAAGTAGTTGTGATGATCTAGAAATTGTAGAATTCCCATTATTACTCCTCAATCCAAAACTAGGGAAGGGGATTGGTGTGTTCTCACCGAATGAGCATGATGTCAGGGTATATATGGCACACCTCCTGGGTGAGGCACACAACTATAGCAAGGACCTTACTACCAAACACAAACATACTAACTTAATTGTTTGTGCCCTCATATTAACTTGAAATAAATGTTTTAAAATAAGAAAGTTGGTTTGTTTTTTTTTTCCTTATTTTTCTCTATCTATCCCAAAGTGGTCACTTAGAGATTTTGGATTGTGTTGAGTTCAGAACTGAGGAAGCCAAGGAGAGGAAAATAGTACACAAACTGCTTTGGTGGTAAGTCAAATTCTGTTTTTCTTCCCTGATGTTTCTGGTTAAATTTTCTTCTCTGAGTTTTTGGACACTGCATTCTGTTGAGGTTTTATAGTTTAGTCCAGTGGGAGAGAAAGGGAGGCAGTTGTTCACTCCATCTTATCTGTTGTTGGACACCTCTTCATTTTCTAAGCTCTAGATACTGAGAACATTTTACAAAAATGTTTTTTCCTCCATTTAACAGATATATGTAATTGTTTCTCCCATTTACCCACATGCAGGCACTCAACCTGCATGCTTTCGCTCCTGATATGTTATGTCAAGAAACGTAAACCTTTAATCAATGGGGAAAATACAAGCTAGGGTCACAGAATAACCTAGAAAATGTCCATTTATAGATGTGTACATGCCTACCCCAATTGCAAAAACTTGAAACTTTGTAGGTCTCTCAGCATTTAGCCAGACTCACCCATTATTTTACCTGATGAAGATGTTCTGTAATGAGACAAAATTATTTCTGAAGCATTAACAGAAAAAAAGAAAGCTAAGATTTTAGCTGCATATTTCCCTTACTATTTACATTTGATCAGTTAAGAAAATATAGCTCATCATGGAATTGAGTAAGATTATGAACATGAATTTTGCACATAAACTGAGATCCATAGATGTGATGAAATGCACTAGAAGGATTAAATATGGAGTCAAGGATTTTAAAAATTAAGTATGTATCTTTATTTGATATGCATACACCCATTTAAAATTATTTTAAAGATTGTCAACTGAAAAAATAAAAATTAAAAATAATAAAATGAAATAAATGCAATTAATTATGGCTTTATAATAAATACATACCTGAAAGATAAGAGAGTAAGAGTATGAAAATAAAGAAATAAGAGTATGAATGGTAAGTGGTACTTTAGTTGTTACTGTAAGGTTTTTACAACATTTGTGAAGTAGCATAATATTTTTAAGACTGATAAAATAACATGCATATTTCATTCTCTAGAATAAGCACTAAAATTGAAGTATCTGTAAACCAAATAAAAGGAAATGTGGAACATTTAAAAATTCAAGGCAAAGAGAATTAAAATATTATCAACTGAAAAAAGATAGAAAACAAATACTTGGATGGTAGACATAAATCTTATTGTAGCACTACATTCTACGATTAAAAGGCAATAATTGTCCATCTGGATAATGTAGCAAGCACTAAATGAATCTACAAGTGATAACATTTTGATTAAATAAATAAAAGCCTTTGATGACAAAAGCTAGAACATATATATATATGTAACAGGAAAACATTAAGCATCATGATGTTGGTATATCAAACCAAAATATTTCATATGTAATAAATATACTAAGATGAAGAGAGACATTGTACTATAATATAATTCATCAAGAAGATATACTAATCTGAAATGCGTATGCACCTAATGAAGAGTTTCAAACTACATAAAACAAATTTAACAGATGGACAAACAAAACAACGCAAAACCAACAGATGGAAAGAGTAATAGACAACTACATGGAATAGGTGAAAATTTCAACACTTGTCTCCTGGTAATTGACAGAACAACAAGGCCAAAAAATGAACACGGACTATGTAAACACCAGTATCAAATAATTTAACCTCACTGAGATTTTTATAATATTACATCCCTAAATGGGAGTATTCAGATTCTTTATATGTGTCTCTAAAACAGATACCAAACAGACCCTAATCCAAGTGACAAAATAAGTCTCAAAAAATTGCAAGATTCCAAAATTGTAGAGGTTATAATCTCTAACCACAATGAAATTAAATTGGAAAATAAAACTAATCTCAATATATTTGGAAATGCAGCAATTCACTTATAAATATTCTGTGATTTATAGTCAAAAATGACAAGAAAAATTAGAAAATATTGTAACATATGTGAAATAAAAGTAGCATGTAAAAATTTGTGGAATTAATTTAATAGTGACCGAAAGTCTCAACGCCCATTTTAAGGGGGGAGAGGGAGTCATAAAGATCAATGATTTTACTTTCCTTCTTAAGAAGTAGTATAAAAAGAGCAAACTAAGCTGAAAGTAAATAGAAATAAAGGAAGAAAACAAGCTAAGAATGGAAAACATGAAATAATTAAAACGAACCAACTAATAAAGATATCCAGCTGTGCAAACACTGTAGCTTAGATGGATGGGCTATCTCTCTTTACTGTTCACTAAGATGTGGTTCAAGTGGCAAAGTATCCTGTTATTTTGCTGATCTTATTTCACTCTTTTGCTTCCCTTATCCCTCACTGCTGCTTTGTGTGTGTGTGTGTATGTGTGCAATGAGAAGAGTTAAAATTCACTTGTTTTGAAATTTTGAAATATATGTGATTAACTGTAGTCACTACATAATGAAATAGATCTCAAATAACTTTTTTTCTATTTAACAAAAATGTTTGTATGTATTGATTAACCTCTCTCCCCACTCCCAATCTCTGGGAACCACCTTTTTCTTCTCTGCCTATGAAAGTTCCATTGTTTTAAAGTCCATATGTTAATGAGATGATGCAGTGTTTGTTCTTCTATGCCTGGCTTGTTTCACTTATGAACTTAATGTTCTCTTTAGCTGCTTTACTCCTTACCTCAAGATCTGTTACAGGGAGCCTGAGTGTGAAAGACATAAAGATGCGTAATTCAAATTACCTTCAAGAATACACTTGGTCAGCATAAAGAGTTGACTCAGCAGACAGCTCTTCAGCTGTTTCCTTGAGAGGCAGCTTCAGCTCCTAAGGGTGACCATCCATAATGTCACACAGGACGCTCCATGTTCAGTAAGTAAGTATGGAAGAGTAGCTCTTCTGGCCTGCATAGCTAGGGAAGACTTTGCTGGAAATATTTACTTAAGTGCCCTACCAAGTTAATGGACGTCTCTTGGAACTGCACGCCAGATTAATCTCTACCCGATCCTTCCTACACACTTCCTTTTACAAATGTTTTTTATGTTTACTAATCCATTTGTTTCTTGTTTTATAGAAAGTTCCAAAAATATCTGATCAGCTGCTGATTCCATTTCTTATTTTCTATCAATTCCATGATTTTACTTTTTGTTTTACCCTGTTAACATGTTTATTTCTAAAGGAATTTTGAAGAGAATGAGGACAGTGACATCTTCAGTTATTTCATCGAACTGGAATTGCTATTTTAAAAATCAGATAAAGTTTCCATGAAACATATGACTCTATCTCGTTCCAAAGCTGAGAGTGGAAGCAGCGCATTGCATTTGGGTAAATCAGTGTATGACATAAACACATGTAAACATTCATGGAAACATCAAGGTACGGCATCTAATCTGACTAAACACAAATACAGAGATATTTGTTTTGCCACTTTGAGATCTGTCACTTGTGATTTTTCTTACAGTGTTTACATTTGTGGAATGTTCTCTTTTAGAAACATCTTTTCCTTCAAATTGAAAGCCCAAATTCAATCTAATAAATTTCTTATTTTCCAGTTCTGGCTTCAATACATTGACCATAATTTTTTGATACTAAATACAATTAACATTAAAATGAGTATGAAAAGGAATCTGAGACCACATGGTCTTTGTTAGGCAACTTTGCATGTACCAGCTTTGAAACTATAAGGAATTAAAATATATTAGCAATAAATGTGGCCCCTTTCGAAATCCTGTTCTGAGAAAGGTCTAGTCATAACTGTCCATTTTATCTTTACAAACACTTGAAAACTTCTGTAAAATTGAACTCTATGTTCAGTAAACCAACATGTCTTCTTGGTGCATTTTAAAACATACTTACTAGGGTGCTTATCTTCTTTAAAAGCTACTAAGCTGAAGTCATCAAACAGATCATCACCTTTACTAACAGGGGCTGTTTTTGTGCTTGAGGGCTTTGTAGGTTCATTACCAAGCAATTGCTGGACCTACAAGATGGATTTGTTTCTGATAGTATTGTGTCCTTTCTAAATACTCATAAGAGAATGATATAGTTACCACCTTATTGCAAGATTTCCATTAAATTATGTAGTTTAACGAGAAAATCTCATGAATGGTATGTCAATCAGGTTGATAAAAATATCTTGGATTGCATGTGAAACCCGCACACTGTACCCCATGATTGAACTAATGCACACAGCTATGATTCAATAAAAAAATAATAAAATTAAATTAAAAAAATAAATAAATTATGTTGTTTTCTAGTAGTTTATTAAATTAATAACTGCAGACAATCTGAAAAATGTTTCAGAGAATAAGGATGGTGTCAGAAAAAGAGCACTAGAGGAAAAAACCGATGCCCTGGTCAGCATTACACACACTTATTGTAACAGCTAAGGGCAAAAAGTTTTAAATTAGCTCTCACCATGGAAGCACCTGACTCCTGTAAATTAATTTTGCAAAGATATTTGATCCTTGGCCTGAAATCTTTATGTGTTTAGAATCTTAGCTTTGATGCCAATTCTGAGGTAAGGAGATAGATAAGTCATTTTGAGACTCATGACTCATCCAGTTTTTCTTATTGGCTTTAAAATCTGTGATGTCGAAACAATCCAGTTTTAAAATTTGTCATATCAAAACAGTTCATTCACCTAATTGTGAACTTTCACACATTTTAGATTTTTTTTCAACAGATTTTGAAGACCGGAGTTTTGAGCAATAAGCTGTATCATTTTATTTCTTTGGAACACAATTTCAGTTATCATTGTTATGATAAATAATATTGTATTCATCTATCAAACCTAAGCTCAGGAAGTGAAACAGTCCAATGCAGCTAAAAGGTCAAAAAACTGAGATCACGGGTATATACTTATTGGTTCATGGACAGTTTAATTTTCTTCAGTAGCAGTTTTCATCAGGGAAATAAGAATAGATTCATTGTTCCAAAGATGGAGTGAAAAGCTCATAAAGCAGATATAAAGCTCAAAGAAAACTTGAAAAAAGTGTTAGGAAGGAGCCCAGAGCCTAAAAATAAAACTCTGAGTCATATTAAGTGATAAGTGGAATGGCTCTTGATTACTTCTTACTGCCTGTATTTCACCTGCGTTGCTTAAATTCCGTCCATATGGCTGCATCCATCTTGGTGAACTGAGAGCTATGGAAAATTTAATAATACATAATCTCCGAGCTTTCCCTGAAGAATATATGGACCCACTGCTTTATGTTTATATGTTGGATTCATATAGCAAATGAATAGGAAAAAGAAAAAACTTCATTTATGAATCATTGTTTGAGAAGAAACATTACAAAAACTTTTCTTAGTTATAGTATTTCCCTGTTTTTAGCTTTGAACTTTATAAATAATTATAAGCACTTCTTCAAGGCATAATACAGGAACTTTTGGACATCTGTATACAAAAAGATTAATATAGGCACACATTTTATACCTTATATAAATGTTTTCAATATGGATAATAAACTTTAGAAAACTGTATATTTATATAATAAATATATATAGCATAATTCCACAGTGATATTTTATATATAATGTTAGTGATCAGATCAGGCTAATTGTCATTTTTATATCTCACACGTTTACCATTTGTTTGTATTTGGAACTTTTACTATCCTCCTTCTAGCTCTTTGAAACCATATATTAGTAACTATCACTGTGCTATAGCAGGATAGATCCCCATGACTTATTCTCCCTATTTAGCTGTAATTTTAGAACTTAACAAATCTCTCCCTATCCAGCCTTCCTTTTCCCTTTCCCAGCCTCTAGTATCCTGTCTATGTTTTACTTCTGTAAGTTCAACATCGTTTAGCTTCTACATATGAGAAAGGACACACCATTTTTAAATTTCTGTTCCTACTTTATTTCACTTAACATAACGTCCTCTAGTTCCATTCATATTACTGTGAATGACAAGATTTCATTTCTCTTTATGGCTGAGTAGTAGTCCTTTGTGTTATATATCATATTTTCTCTGTTTGTTGATCTGTGGCTGGACACCTTGGTGGATTCCATATCTTATTTAATGTGATAGTGCTGCTATGAAGAAGAGGATGCAAATGTCTTTTCAATATACTGATTCCTTTTCTTTTGGATGCATGTCTTTATAAAATACAAAACTAGGGTGGCGCCTGTGGCTCAAAGGAGTAGGGCGCCAGCGGTGGCGGTTTGAAACCCAGTCCCGGCCCAAAACTGCAAAAATAAATAAATTAATTAATTTAAGTAAGTAAAATAAAATAAAATACAAAACTATAAAACTTATAAAATAATGAAAAGTAGGAAATCTATGTATCCTTGAGTTTGTTGATGGGTTTGTAGATACAATAAGAGAAACACACAATTCATGATAGAAAAAAATGATAATTTGAACTTTATTAAAATTAAAAATATTTGTTCTGTGAGAGACACCATTAAGGAAATTAAAATACAAATTACCACCAGGAGAAAAATTTGGAAATCGCATATAAGATAAATATCACTTATTCAAAATATACAAAGATTTTTGAAATTCAACTTAAATTCATCCGTATATATGTAAACAAATTGTCACAAAATAATGTATGAACTTTTGTTGAATACTGATAAAGGAGCCAGTCTAACAAGCTTATCCTGTATTATCTCATTCATATGACTTTCTGAAAAAGGGGAAATTATAGAGTCTATCAACATATCAGTGATTGCCAAAGGCAGGGGATGGTGTGCAGGTTGAGCGGGGGATGCAGAGATTTCTCAGGTGGTGAATCTCTTTTGGGTAGTACTTTAATGATGGATACTGGACAATATGCATTTGTCAAAACACATAGAATTTTTCATCACATAGATTTGAATCATAATGTATGGACAAGTTAAAAAGTCATTTTGGAGATAGGAGGATCCAGAATGAAAGGCAGATTGTGACAAAAGAGTTTCTCTGTATTACAAATTAAAGAAATTCTGAGAAATGTTCACAAGCTGGAGGAGCCTGTAGAGACTCAATGACTAAATGTCGTCTGCTACCCTGGATGGAATTCAGGAAGGAGAGGGGAGGAATCAGATAAAAAACAAGGAAATCTGAAAATTCGAACACATTGGAGGTAGAGAGTTGAAAAACAGATACCAGAGACCGAGAGGGGTGAGTGGAGGGCACAGAGAACAAGGAGAAGTAGATTAAAGGTACAAACATACAGTAAGATGAAAGGTATAAATTCAATATTTGCTAGCTAAGTAGGATGACTGTACTTAACAAAAATGTATTGTAGTCCAGTGATGGACACTCTACTGTCAGTTATGATGTTACCTACCTGGGTAAATGTAGCAAATTTCTCATGTACCCCATGATTTTGTACAAATACAAATATTAATAAAAGGACCCCAAAAAGGCAATCTGAAAAGGTATGGTTAATGTACTGATGTCTCTTGATCAGCTGTAGAAATACACGACACTAATGTTAACAGTAGACGCAGCTGGGTACAGCATATGTGGAAACTCTGTACCAGGTTCACATGACATTGATGTAAACTTTAAGACAAAGCTCATTAAAATAATTTATATAATGGTATATCTTTGGGGGGGGGGAGTTAAGCGTCTTTTTTAATGGAGAAGCTAACAAATTGTCCAGTTACATTTCTCCCCCAAACGCCACAAACTGAGTAGTAACTAAGTCTCTAATCCAGGCAATATATTCAACTCCTCAGGTCCAATTAAGGGAACCCATCTACATACAGACTATTTAATATCAGTGGTACTCTTTGACTCTACATGTCATGGAAGGCATCCTAATAACTCTAGTCAGAACATTTACTTCAAATAGTCTTTCTCTGGTTTCCAACTTATGAATTAAGAAAGTATTTTAATTCCATCTCAGAAAACTTTTTTGCAAGTTGTTTTATGTACAACGCCAACTTTTAAAAGATCACTATAGTTAACTGGACGATAAACTAGGCAGAAATCACTTTACACAAAAGAGGGAAATCCCAGAATGCCACTTTCTACAGAGAACCCACAATTCAGTTTTACTCAGAAGCAAAGAAAAAAAAAAACTTTCATCATACTAGAAGAAAGTCAACCATAGGTTTGGAATCTGTACTCCAACTACACATGCAATGAGGACAATATTCTGCTAATACAGTGGATTTGCTGCTGCATTTGTCTACTGTTTGTCTAATATTAACAATTATAAACAGAGCAGTGCAACTAGTAGTTGAAATAATCCTTATAGTGTTACAGTGTCAGGCACAACATTTCACTTCTCTTCACACCACTGGTTCTCTTTGTGTACCTGGGCTTCCTCCTCTTCAGTAAAGTCATTTTTGATATTGAAGGTCTTGTGAATCTCTTCGGGAGTTTTCCCCTTGATCATATTGGCAACAGTCTTGCACGTAAGAGCAAACAAACCTTTCATATCTAAGTAGTTTGCAGCCAGAATAAGTTCAAAAAGTGTTCCTTGGTCAACTTTCAGGAATTCTTGGTCCCAAACAGAGATATTGTCTGTTCACTTTTCTTTGTTCTCATCATCCTCAGGAGGAGGAGGGTCACCCTTG
>CAUYON010202455.1:0-37653 GCA_963573935.1 Arctocebus calabarensis
GCCCGCCACAGCGCCCGGCTATTTTTTTGTTTTGCAGTTCGGCCGAGGCCGGGCTTGAACCCGCCACCTTCGGTATATGGGGCCGGCGCCCTGCTCACTGAGCCACAGGAGCCACCCAAGTCTGTAAATTCTTTAAGTGATCCCCAAAGTCCCTTTAAATATTCAGATGCTATGAATTATGATCTCTGGTTGTGGCCAAGATGGAGTAGCCTTATTTCCTCCTTCTCACAACTAAAAACCTTGAGCATAACACAACAAAGCATAGGAAGACTCCGAAAAATGAGGAGAAAGGCGATTTCCAAAGACCCTGGGGACTTGAGGAGTGACGTGGCATTGAGGTCCCTGCTTTCTTCCTTGCCTCCCGTCTGTCCTGGACATGGCACTTAGTGTGAGAACCTCCAACCTGGACCTGCAGAAATAAAACTGCACAGATTCAAAAAACCTCTTCCCCTTAGCTAAAGGTGTGGGAAAAGTGTGGCCTGATTAGAAAACCTTTGTGGCAATATCTGTTGTATGCCAACCAAATACCAACAGAAAAATCACACATACCACCAACACACACACATGGAAAGAGGAAGCAGTGCTTCCCTCATTCTTCTGCCTGGTGGTGCCAGTGTCAGAAGGACCCAGAGAAATGCTGATCTTGCATCTCCCACCTGGCAGAGGCAGACCCTGCTCCAGTTTCCCCACTGGCTGGCATTTGGAGAGGCTGAGCAGGGGCTGATCTACTGTACCCTGCACTGTTGAGGCAGACAGGGCTCCGGTTCCCCTGCCAGCAGACAGGTAGTCATGTTAACAAGGTGCAAAGGGACCTGAGCCCCTTCCCATCCCCACTTGGCATTAATGAGACTGAACACACCAATGCAAATCAAGGCATTTAGAAAAATTGAGAAAAGTAGCAAACCTTTGGTTAGACTAAACAAGAAAAGAAAGAGAACTCAAATAAATAAAATTATAAAATAAAATGGAGAATATATTAGGACCAATGCCACAGAAACACAAATGACCATCAAGAGACAAGTATGAGCAATTATGTGCCAAAGAATTGGATAACTTAAAAGAAATGGATGAATTCCTAGAAGCATAATGACCTACCAAGGATGAATCATGAAGAAAAGAAAAATCTAAACAGATCAATAAGAAGACTTAAATCAGTTATCGTAAGCTTCCCAGCAAAGCAGTGTTCAGGACCAGATGGCTGCACGGGTGAACTTTACCAAGCATTTAAAGAAAAATCAAGGGTGGTGCCTATGGCCCAAAGGAGTAGGGCACCAGCCCCACATGCCGGAGGTGGCAGGTTCAAACCCAGCCCCAGCCAAAACAGCAAAAAAAAAAAAAATCAACACCAAACTTCCTCAAACTCATCTAAAAGAATTGAATAGAACACTTTCAAATTCATTTTACAAGGCAGCATTATCCTTATACCAAAGCCAGATAAGTATGCTACCAGAAAAGAAAATCATAGGCTAATCCCTGATGAACATCAATGTAAGAGTCTATAAAATACTAGCAAACCAAATTCAAAGCCTTCTTAAAAATATAATACGTCATTATAAAGTGGGATTCATCCCTGGGATGCAAGGATGTTATAAAAGCCACAAATCAAATGTGATACACCACATTAACAGAGTGAAATTTAACCCTTGTCTTCCATAATATGCAAAGATTAACTTTAGATGGATTAAAGACCTAAATGTAAGATCTGAAACCATAAAACTCCTAGAAGAATAGGGGGAAAACCTTCTTTAAATTGGTTTTGGCAATAATTTTTTTTTATATGACACCAAAAATGCAAAAACCAAAACCAAAAACAAACAAGTGGGACTACATCAAAGTAAAAAAATTCTGCATAACAAAGAAAACAATTAAAATGAAAAGGAAACCTATGGAGTGGGAGTAAATATTTCAAGTCATATGTCTGATAAGAGATTTATATCCAAAATATATAAGGATGTAGCTAAGTTTACAATCACTAGGATGTAGAAATAACCCAAAAGCCCATCAATTCATGAATGAATTAATAAACTGTGGTATATTTACGCTATGGAATACTATTCTACCATAAAAAGATGGAGACTTTACAACTTTTGTATTAACCTGGATAGAGTTGAAGAACATTCTCTTTAGTAAAATACCACAAGAATGGAAAAGCAAGTATCTAATGTACTCAATACTAATCTGAAGCCAGTACAAGAACTAATACATGCCCACCCAAGAGAAAAACTCAATTCAGTTCAAGTTGAGGGGAAGAGGGAGGGAGAAGAGTGCAGAAGGGAGGGACCTTGGCGTGCTCCCACCTAATGGCACAATGTGAGAGTATATGTCACACCTCCTGGGTGAAGGACACAACTACAACTGGAACCTCACCTAACAAACACAGACATTGTAAGCTAATCATCTGTACCCTCATATCAACCTGAAATTTTAAAAACCCTAAATATATGAGGAACTCACATTCCTCAATAGAAAGAAAGAAATAATCTGAATAGATGCTTTTCCAAAGAAGACATAGAAATGCCCACAGGTCTATGAAAAGGTGCTCAAAGTTAGTAATCATCAGAGAAATGTAGATTACAATCATAATGAGATATCACCTCACATATGTCAGCATGGCTGTTATCAAATTGGTGGGGCCACACCTATGGTGCATTTTAAATTAAGGGTACATGTTAAATCTACTAAGTGTAGAATATAAATGTCTTAACATAGTAACTAAGAAAATGGGGTGGAGGCTAAGTTAACCAGTTTCATGCAAGTATTTCAAATTATATACAAAACCAGCACATTGTACCCTATAATTGCATTAATGTACATAACTATGATTTAATAATAAAAAAAAAGATAGAGATGTGCACACACACATAAAAAAAGACAAGAAATAACAAGCATTGGTGAGAGTGTGTAGAGAAGGGAACCCTTGTACTCTGTCAGTGGGGTGGTCAATTGGTACAGTCATTGTGGAAAATGGTATGGTGTTTCCACAAAATAATTAAAAATGGAGGTACTGTATGATCCAGCAAGCCCACTTCTGGATATATATTCAAAGAAAATGAAAGATATACTTGTACCCCCATGTTCATTGCAACAGTGTAGCCAAGATCTGGAAATAACCTAAGTGTCCATCAGTGGACAAAGAAAATATGATATAAACACAGAGAGAGAGATACACACACATACGCACATGCAGTACACAATGGAATATTATTCAGCCTTAAAAAAGAAATATGCAGAAATCCTACCATTTTTAACAACATGAATGAACTGGAAGGCCACTATACTAAGGGAATGAGCCAGGCACAGAAAGACAAATATTGTGTGATCCTATCTATATGTAGAATCTAAAAGAAGCAAAGAGTAGAATGGTGGTTACCGGAAAAATGTTGATCATAAGATGGCTATAGACCCTCAGTTTTACAACAAACAAGTTCTAGGTGTCTAAGATACAGCATGGGTGATGAAGAATATGTTAATTAATCTGACTGTGGTAATCATTCCACAAGGCATAGCAATTAAATGTTTTTTAAATAAGGAAATAAAGATAAAAACAGAATCAATGAAATTGAAGACAGAAAAACAATAGAGAAAAAAATCAATGAGAAACATATGCTACTTTGTCAAAAAATCAGTAAGAATGACAAAACCCTAGAGAGACTGATAAAGATAAAAAAAGAAAAGACGCAAACTCTCAGTCTCTGAAATGAAGCAGGGATAACAAAATGCTACTACATGCAACTCCACCCTCATATATGCGACAACATAGAAAAAATGGTCTGATTCCTTAAAAACCACAAACTTCCAAAAATCAATCAAGATAAAATAGATAATGTGAATAGTATAATAACCATTTAAAAAATTCAACCTGTAAATAAAAAGTTTCTCACAAAAAAATCTTCAGACCCAGAGGATTTCATTAGAAGATTCCACCAAGCATTTAAGGAAGCATTAATGCCACTTTGAATGTCTTTCAGAAAGTAGAACAGAGAAACTTCCTAACTCATTTTATGAGGCCAATATTATCACAATACCAAAGCCAGACAAAGAAAGTACAAAAAAGAAAACTAGAGAAAACACACCGTGCACTTAGACACAAAAACTCTCACTAAAACATTAGTGAAAGGGAGACAGCAGTGTGTAAAATAATTATGCAATCTGACAAGAATTATGCAATATGACAAAATGGGATTTATTCCAAGTGTGCAAGGCTATGTCAACATTTGGCAATGAATCAATGTAATATACCACATCAACAGGCTAAAGACGAAAATAATAGTGAGATCAGACAATTAAGTTTATGAACTTATCCTAGAAAAAGTGCTGCATGCCTCATTGCTAAATATCACCACAGTCACCTTCAAGTACTCTCCTTGGCCATCTGGTGACCATAGTGAAATTCAGCAATGCGTTACGTAGCATTTTTCCAGGATGAGTTCATGAATTAATAGTGTGACCTTGTATAAACTTATCAGTTGGTATAGGAAAAGACATTGACAAAATTCATCTGTTTATGATAAAAAAAAAAAAAGACCCTCAGCAAAGTAGGAATAGACAATTATGTCCTTAACATGACAAAAGACATCTTCAAAGATCCTAGAAATAAGGCATTTAAGAGCAAGAGAAAAAATGCTTTCCTCCTAAAATAAGGGAAAAAAGCAAGGATGTGTATTTTCACCATTCGTATTCAACATACTACTGAGATAAAAGCCATACGGAGTGGAAAGGAAAAAATAAAACTGTCCCTATTTGCTGATTGACACGATGGCCTACACGGAAGGAAACCTAACAAAAACTCCTGGTATTAATAATTGAGTTCAGGAACAAGATCAACACACAAAAATTAATTGCACTTTTATATGTCAACAAATACGTGAACTTAAAACTTAAAAATACAACGTGGAGGGAATGCTACATGATTTCAGGGCTTCAAGTGGAAATAGAAGTTACAGCCTAACCATGAGGGTCGTACAGTCAGGTGAACATCTGTGAACGACCACTGTGGGCCAAGTGCTAACAGTGACGGACCCCTCGGTGAGCAAGGCCTACTCTCTGGCATCAGGAAACTGGAGGATCCAGGGGACATGCCACTGACTCGTGGTCTCCCTCCAAGAGGACAAAACTATCCGTGGGCCCTCGATCCTGGGTTTTCGCTCTTCTTAAATCTACTGCCTTGGAATTTCTAAGTGGCCCACTTACTCCAGGAGACCAGCAGCAGCCAGACAAGGCAACCGTCAAGACAGCAGTCACCAGAGTGCCCGCCCTCTTGGGATCTGTAGAGTTTGACCACCCTCAGCCACTAATTTTCCTGCTCTCAATCCCAGGATATTTTCTTTTACTCCTGGAGTGGATAAAAGGGGTCCAATCAACCCCTTCCGTGATTTTCAGAAGCCAGGTCCTGGGAGTATATCCCTTAGTGGTAGGCATTGGTCATGCCGCCAACAGGCACCAAAACATGAAACAAATTCTGCAATGTCGAGTGCATGGGTTAAGGAACAGGCTTTGCTGGAAATGTGGGAATGCTCAAGCCTGTTTCAGAAAGAGGGAACAGGAGGCTCCTTTGGACTCCCCTCACCCACAGGGGGCCACACAGGGGCTGGCTGAGTTTGGTGGCTGAGTTTGGTGGAAATGTCGGGCTGTCCATAGTTCTCGCTCCCTACGTCGTGGGCAGGAGAGCAAGTTGATGGGAGTGCACGGGGGTCAGGCAACCTGGACTTGGGTCGCCAGCTATTCGCCAGAGCCTCTGAAAATGCCCCCCTGCTTGGCACTTGGAGACCTCAGGGCCCAGAAAGATGCTGTTCCCCTGCTGGGGGAGACTCTAAGTCAATTCCTCTCTGGATAGAAGGGGTGTCCTAGGTAACCTAGAGTGAGCCCTATCATATTAGGTGGGAGTAGGTGTCATTTGCTCACTGTTGTCTTCATAGCATGCATAGGGGTCAATCTATAATAAGCACCTAAAAATATTTCTCAAACACATGAATAACCAACTCGAAGCCCTGAGGTGTCCATCCTCATTGAAGGACCCCAATTCTGCCAGCCTGTGCTCCTCACCTTGGTTCCTTTGCCTGCTCCAACACTGCCCCAGATCCAGCCCCTAGCTTTATTCCCTGATTCTGGTACCCCCCATGAAGTTCCAAAGGAAAGGAAAGGAAAAGAGGTTGCCGTGAAGGAGGGTGGAGGTGGGCATAGGCAGGCCCAGACAGGAGGGCAGGTGTGCAGAGAAGGGGCCTGCTCCACAACGCAGCCATGGACTGGCACTGGGGTCCAAATTGCCAATTACAAAACTGAACTTGGAAAAAACCTAGAAACCACTGACTAACCACCTACTCATGTGAGCTGGCGAATGAATCACTCAGCTAATCTTGGTTCTGGAAAAATAGCATTGAAAAGTGCTTGCACACAGCCTGCAAGGCAGGGAGTGATTTTTTTTTTTTTTTTTTTTTAGTAAACTATCTTTAGAACAATCTTAGATTTACAGAAAAGCTGTAGTACTTTTAAAGAAAAGATAGTACTCAGAGTTCCCAGAAGCCACACCCTGTTTTCCCTATTATTAACTCTGCACATCAGTGTGTTTCCGTTGTTGTCATTAATGAACCTACATCTATTACATTTTTATTAACTAGAACCATGCTTTACTCAGGTCCTTTAGTTTTTATCTAGTGTTCCTTTTCTATATCCTGGATACCGTATTTAGCAGCCATGCCTCCTTAGGCTGGTCTTGGCTGTACCAGCCTCTCAGACTCTCCTTGTACTGATGAAATGGACAGCTTTGAATAGTACTGGCCAGGTACTTTGTAGAATATCCCTAAGGTGGGATTGGTGTACTGTTTTTCTCATAATTAGACTGGGGTTGTATGTTTTGAGGAAGAAGACCACAAAGCAAAGCCCCCTTCTCATCACAACCAACATGACTTGTCCCTGCCCGTGTTAGCCCTGGTCACCTGGCTGAGGTAGTATTAGTCACAGTCCACAGTAAGATACTCTTTTTGTCCCACAGGGTTTACTTTTCTTTCTTTTTTAAAAGCTTTATTGGGGTATGATTGGCAAACAAAAATTATACATATTTAAGGCATATGAGGTCATGTTTTAAAACACGTACACACTATGAAATGGTTACCACAGTTAATATAATCAACATATGCATTACCTCACATTACTTATCATTTTTCTTGGTGAGAACACTTAACATCTACTCTCTCAGCACATGTAAAATATACAATACAGTATGCTAACTATCATCTCTACACTGTACATTAGGTCTTCTCAACTTATTCATCTTGTAACTAAAAGTTTGTACCCTTGGACCAATGTCACCCCAAGGGGATTGATTTTCATTAGCTTTTTGTTAAAGCGTGGTGCAAGAAGGTGTCAAGGACTCCAACAAGTAGCTGTCTGGCCCAGCACAGCAGACTGCTGAACAACTAAGCTGACCCCACAGCAACACTCCGTTCCCTCACGCACTCTGGTGGATAAGTCAGGGCTCTTTGTTCCCCCTCTGGGCCCTGCAAATTTCCACCTGCAGGAGCAGAAGGAATGGCAGCTCTGAGGAGCACTGGGCTTAGGAGGAGCATGCTCTTCTGATTTGTCAGGGAGCAAAGCCCAGGCCTGATGCATAGACACTTGGAACCTCCTGGGAAGACCCAGGACTCCTGAGAAGTGAGACTTGGTAAAAGACTTATCTCTTTGTCAGGTAGGCGGGGACTCAGAGCCATTGGATTATGGATATTAATGTCAACAAGAGCATATTGTACATATCAGTTTGTAAGGCTGAAACATTAAGGTTACATCTGCATATTTCCTTTTGAAAAACTGCATACTCTTGTTGTATTATACCTTCTCCAGAGGTCAGCAACTCTCTCTTCTACTTCCTCTGGAACTCCCCAGCCTACTACTGACTATGCAAAAGGTGAACACCCTCCTAGATGGTCTGATAAATCTTGGTCAAACAAGACTGGAGTTATTTTGAGGAACTCAGGGGGGTTTCTTTTTTAATATAGATGACTAAATGAAGGAATAGTTACTTAAATTCTTTTCAGTATGAAAATCTTGTCCCTATGTTTCAAATTAGATATTTCCATCTGAGTTTATGTACATGTAGCTTTTAGAAGCCAGACCTGGAATTTCCCAATTAAAAGGGCTATAGATAGATATTTCTCGAGGAATTTCTTTCCTGGACTCCTAAGGGATGTTTTGATAGAATGGCTTGTTGAAATAACAGGAAACCCACAGCGAATGTGTACAAAGTAAGAAATCACTGGATTCTAGCCCATTGATGTATCTGTCTAACAGCGTTGTTGTGAGTTATTTTAATGTTAATACCATTATATTTGGATACCCTACATACCCTACATTGTCATGTGCCTCACTTCTCCTTGTTGCCTATACCATGTACATAACCTGCTTGGTCCCTGAAGGCTCTTGAGCATATGACTGCTGTGCTCGAGGCTCCTGCCACCTTGGAAATGAAAGGCAACTACCAGTATCTGCAAGAATGAGCACCTTCTACTCAAAGGAAAGATACCTCTGATAAAGCCACCTTGGTGGGCCCCTGAAGATAGGTCCCAATCCCTGGAATCTGTAAATCACAAAGCAAAAGGGACTTTGCCAGTGTGGTTAAATCAAAGATCTTGAAGTGGAGTGATTGCCATGGTGGGCCTTAAATGTAATCATAAGAATGTAAGAAGGAACAGCATGAGCCAAGATGAACTGAAAGAAATGAAGAACAGATTTTCCTCTGGAGTCTCCAGAAGGAACACCCATAAGATTCACTTCAGGCTTCTGGGCTCCACAATGTAAGAGAATGAATTCGTGTTGTTTTATGCCACTAAGTTTGTGTTAATATGTTACAGGAGCCACAGGAAACTGACAGAGACACAGTAGTCACACTTCCCATCCTTTCTGGATCTAGTCATCAACCAGTCAGAAGTCAGCACATTACTCTTCCTTTCCCATCCAGACACTTGATACCCAGATATCCTCATAGCATCTAATATTTTTAATATTTAAAAAATTTATTTCAAGAATTTCTTGCCAATCATTGAGCTAGATGTTGCAAGACTAGGGTCAAAGCTCACTCATAGGTTTTTGGTTCCACATTTGATCCCATGGTAGGCTCTGCAGAAGGTCACTTCCAGTGCAGGGACCCCCTCTGCAGCAGGCCAACAGAAGGTCACCCAGCCCCTTTTGCAAATTTCTAGTAACTGGGAACTTGCTTTCTTCATGGGTTCACCAGGACATGGTGTCCTTGTTCTGGGTCAGCCAATCTCTGATTAGCCTAAAACCTAAGAACTGACAATAAATTGCAGTCAGAAGAGTTATGGGAAAAGACAAAGAGTCAAAATTGAGACCTTATTTCTAACCCTCCACATCTGAAAGAATTATCAGCTACTTAGCCTAAGGGAGCTACAGGATTATATGTGTGGTAACCATTGGACACATTCCCAAACTGGTTGCTAATTCAGCCCAAAGGTGAATCTATAGTTATCTATAGCATGGCTTCATTCTTCCCAGTGTTGGGTAAAGGGAAAGGGAGAAGAGTTCATTTGTTTTCTAAGACACAGATCTTTGCAATCCGTTTTCTAGCAAGAGTCTCAAGATCGGTTCTTATTGACCTATCTGTAAGGTAGGTCTTTTTAACTTATGACTTACTTACGTAATAGTTGTTTCCTCTGAGCTGCTATTCGTCACAATTTTTTTTCATTTTATTTTTTTTTACTTTATTTTTTTCATTTATTGTTTAAATGAAATTAAACAATAAATGAAAAAAATAAAGTGGAATCCTGGTGATTCATTGAGGGTACAAGAAACTGGGTTACACTGATTGTATTTGTTAGGTGAAGACCCTCTTACAATTGTGTCTTCCCCCCAAAAGATGTGGCACACACCAAGACCCCACCCCCTCACTCTTTCCCTCTCTCTGCTCTTCTTTTCCCCATCCCACCCTCCTTCTTTCTCTCTCTGCTCTTCCCTTCCCCCACTGTGTCATTAATTGTCATTAATTGTCCTCATATCAAAATTGAGTACATGGGATTCATGCTTCTTCATCCTTCCGTCACTATTTTTTTACCATCTACTTCTTGAGTATGGCTATTCTTTGTAAACATCAGAACATGAATTTACTTCTTTTCCTCTTAAATTTCATCTTGTTATTTTCAGTTCAGTGACCTAGTCTGCTAAGAACCATTTGAATCTTTATCTTTGCATTAGCAAATCCTAACTTGTGCTTTCTTCTTTAGAACTGACAAGCCATAAATGCTGCATAGAATGCCATTCTGTGAAATACTATAAAACAAATGCTCTAATAGAATTCAAACGTTGACAGGCATTGCTGAGCTGTGTTCACTTCCTCTACCTTGAGGAAGTCAAAGGTCAGTGGGGTCCAGATCAAATTAGCACAAACTTCACTGGACAGCAGTTTCAGTGCCCCTGTGGTCACCGGTGCCTCACGCAGGAAACAGCTGGTACACAGATTGAAAGTACAAGCTTGCAAGAGGTGAGGCTCCCCATAGGCTGCAGGAGAGTCTATAGTAACCTCTGCCGTGGCCGTTTAATGAAACAATATACAACAGGTACGTGCTTAATGATCAATGATCACTATGGGCTCTTTCCCCATGGGCTTGACTCCCACCCTGATGCGCCACAAATGTTCAAAGTCCAACACCTGCTTGCTAATGAATGACTGATCTTATCTCATTAGAGCACTCAGTTGCTTGAGGCTTGTCTCCAGGTTGCAAAACATCTCCAAGCCAGCCAGGAGATTGTCCCTTCCCAGAGCCTCCCTCAAGAACGGGTGTCTATTCCTATAATCATGGTGCTCAGTTTCCTACACAGCAGTGCTGGGGTGGTGGGCACAAAGGTGGGGCATAGGTCAAGTGTGCAGACATAGATATGCAAAAGCAAAAAAGAGGACTTCTGTGGGACTCATTAAGAAAGAACAGAAGGAAGGAGGCCTGGGCAAACAGAACCAACACTCTACTTTCGAGCAGCTACCAGGGACAGCTACCACCAAGACCCTTTGCAGTGTCTCATGTCTACTTCCACAAAGTTAATTTTGTCATCTGCTCCCTCCTCTTTTCTGTTTCTATGCTTAATTTCTTTGGAAAGAAGTCTTGAGTTTTTTCAGATCCTGTAGAATTTAGAAGAAGGGGAAGAATGTCTGCAAAGAGGAAGCAGGCGCAGCGAAAGCTTGATCTGGGCAAAATCCAAAGCACTGGGGGGAGGCAGGACCCTGGGGACCCAGGACAGAGCCTTTGGCAGAGCATCCCTGCACCCCCAGGAGGGGCAGCAGGGCAGAGTGGGAGGGGCAGGTCTTGCACTTCTGATCATGCATGGCCATCAGTGACAGTTTTGAGCATGTACACATGTATATCCATTTGTTTATTTTTACCTGTGCTCTACTGTGCTAGCATCTGGTGTGTAAAATAAAATACCAAAAGGAAGATGAAATTATCATATCAAAATAAATATACAGAGGGGTCCTATTTTCTTCCCTCAGCCCAGTGGAATATCTTGTACACACACCACCCTCCCCAACCAGGCCCTGCAGGTGTTTGTCTCAGCTGATATAAAGGGCACAGTCTTGGGCATCAGGCAGACAGGCTTTGTTGTGCCCAGGAGTTCCACAAATAGCACACTGCCAAACAAGCCAAATTTACAGCAGAGTCCTTTTATTGAAAAGCCAGCTGGCGACTGTCTCAGTGTCCCAACACCGAGTTTCTGAGAGCAGCCCCGAGTGCTAAAGGAGTCAGGTTTTGAAGGCTTGGTCTTCATCCTGGATGGCATGCAGGCTGTGCAGGTGCATTCGGGTGGGGGTAGCAAGAGAGCATTGTACAGAAGCAGAATTTTGCAGGTAGTTAGCTGTCCGTCATACATCTTGGTTTTAATATTGTCTCATATATCTCAGTTACTATCTCTGGTACTTTTCCTCTATACATCTTTATCTCAGTATTCTCTCCACCTGGTATTGTCTAAGGGTTAGTTTGGGGACTACCGGTTCATTTCCCAGGCCCACGAGTTAGTCAAGAAAGAAGTTAGTGAGTACTTTCCCATCTATCTTGGGAGTGGACCAGACTTACTTCATTTTGTTGAGGGCTTGCAGCCCAGGAATTTGTCAGGAGTTAACTGCTATTTTTCTACTTTAGCCTGGGCTTGACAGCTTCAAATCCTCACTCTGCAGAGGGAACCTCTCTGAGCCTCTCTCTGAACCTTTCCCCTCTTTATTGGTTCTCTCCCTGTAATAACATCTCATAGGTTGTTCAAAGAATCAAAACAGATAATTAACGTAAATTTCCTTGAACATAAGAGATGACCAATGAATATTAGTTTCTGTCCATCTAAGACTTCCCTCAGATCCCTTGACTTTACACTGAACACATACCACCCAGTGTGTGTGTGAGAGAATGTATGGATATGTGTGTGCGTGTGTCGTGTGTGAGTAGGTGTATATTGGTGTGTATGTGTGCGTGTTACATGTATGGTTGTATGCACTTTTGTGTGAATGAGTGGCTTTGTGTGCATCTATGTGTTGGTATAGATGTAGGTGTGAGAGTGTGCATGTGCATAGCCATGTGTACTTGTGTGATGAAAACATTCTAAAATTGATTGTGGTGATGGTTGCACAGCTCTGTGAATATGCTAGAAACCATTGAGTTTTACACTTTTAGTGGGGGAATTATATGGTATGTGACATACGTATCAATAAAGATGGTATTTTAAAAAAAAAAGCAATGGGGCACAAACTGGCAGGCTTCGGGGATATCTGGAAAGGTGTTCTAGAAGGATGACAAAGGTCGCAGTAAGTGGGGTGGTGAAGGACATGCCAGACAGAAGCATCAGCTAATACAGAGGCCTGGAAGTGAGAGAGAAAGCTTGGTTCATCTGAGGAACTGAAAGTAACAAAGTATGAAAGCCAGGGGATCAATGCATGGCCTGTTAGGAACTGGGCTGCATAGAAAGAGGTGAGCTGTGGGCAAAAGAGCAAAGCTTCATCTGTGTCTATAGTTGCTGCTGAGTGTGGTCCTCAAGGGTCTGTTTCTGGAAGATGGGACGAGGGGGTTGCCATTTTCTGGGACTGTGAGACCAACTTGGATAGGGGTTGAATAACTGATTGGGTTCTAGATGTACCAACAGGGGAGCGTTCAGCAAGGCACTGACCACAGAAGCCTCGCAAGCCACGCTGACGGTTTGCTCCTGAAACAATCAGTACATGACTCCAACTTGGGCATGATCGGATCTGATTTTTAGAAAGATCATTCTGGCTACAGAAAGAATGAAGAGCAGATAAGACGTGGGGGTGGTGGGACTCTTTTTATTAGAAGCAGAGTGTGGTCCTCGAGGGATGGCAGAGCCATGAGCACGTGTATTCAGGAAGAGACGTCTGCAGGATTGTAGGGTCCAATGGGTATGAGCAGCAGCGCCCAGAGGTCTGTTTCTGGAAGATGGGACGAGGGGGTTGCCATTTCCTGGGACTGTGGGCCCAGCTTTGGTAGGGGTGGAATAACAGATTGGGTTCTAGATGTACCACATTTGGGGTGGCTGCGAGACGCTCGGGGCTCCTTAGAGACGTGTACTCCCAGATCTCCTTAATGCCAGCATGTAGTAACCAAAAGATTTCAGACAAAATCCATATTTCTGGCTCTTTTAGAGAACCAGAATATTTGGACACTCTGAGTTTGCATTACTCTAGGTCCCTGGGTAGGCCTCTGGTCCAGAGAAAATGCCAAGCAAGACGATAAAGGGCCAGGAGCTGGGGCAAAAACCACCTTTCAGAGACAGGTGAAGACAAGGCAGTGGAGGAATAGGCAGAAAGGTGAGGAAAAGCAAGAGAAGAATGTTTCCTAGAATGTTTGAAAAAAGAAAAAGAAAAACAGCAATTCAGGACACAGTGATGTCCACAGTGCCTGGGGCAACTGAGTCACTGGGCAGGTAAGATGGGGCCTCTGGAGCCCCCTCCCCCCGGGTTTGATAGTGACTGAGGAGAAGGGGCTTCCGTGGAATGGGGAGGTGGAGGCAGATTTGGGTGGGCTGAAGAGCAAGTGGGAGTTAAGAACATGCAATTGACTTCAAGAAGTTTGGCTGTGAAGAGGGGAGTGACAGGGAGGAAGCTGGAGAAATATGAAAGATTTTACTCAACGAGGAAGATGTGTGCCCTGGAGAGAGAGCAGTGGGAGACCTCAACCTGAGGGGCAGTCTGCCGAGGGGGCACGGGAGGGGCCTGTGGGACTTGGACTTGAAGATTGAGTCTGGGAGGGGAGACAGGTGAGGGGAGAAGATTGATGGCACGAAGCTAGAAAGCTATAGTAGAACACAGAATAGAAATAAGTAGGACAGAAAGCTAGGGGGCGCTATCCTCGTGGCTTCTGTTTTTGGGGGGAATAGGAGTAGGTGTGTCACCTGCTAATGGCCGGGACAGGAGGAGGTCAGAGAATCCTAGGGAGTGCCAGCCAGGATGTGAAGTATGTGGGAAACTGGGAAGTTGCTGGACAGTGATGAGATGCTGCCTGGGCAGCCCTGGGAGCTGCCTGGAGCAGGTGGATGAGAGCCTGTGAATGGCCTCAGGTCCCTCGTCTGCAAATAAGGCACAGCAGTCTTCCCCCTTCCTCCCTGGGGATGGGGGCCATTTGAAGTATGAGCTCCAGCCAGAAATCAGGGCGCTGATAAGTATTTGGATCCCCATACTCCAACGAGGGTCTTCAGCAAAGCAGGAGAAACCAGTTCTGTCTTTGAAATGTACTCTGTATGCAATATATAAAATGCAAAGAAAAGCAGAGCTCTTTGTTTTAAAAACATCACTTCAAAACCCATGCAACTAAATGTGAATTCCAATTGAGCATCTACACAGTGCCCCATCTTTTTCTAGGCACGTTCCTACCTACTAACAGTTCACTTTCCCAGCAGTAAACTAACCTACCCGCCTTGCACTGCAAAGGTCAAACTAAACCCTCAATTCTGGCCCGTCCTGTAATGTAAGAAGAGCAGCGAAGAGTGCTGTTGACACCAGGGTCATTAACCTTGAGTTCACCTTCCAGCTCCGCTTTTCTCAGCTATGTGGCCTTGGGCCCTGTGTTCCTTCCTGGAAAGTTGGTATTGACCATGGTTTTGACCACAGAGGGTGCAGAGGAACAGGCTGGTTTCAGAATGAGCAGCTCATTTTCTCCCTCTGAGCCTCAGTTTCTCCCTTTACAACATGAAGCCATTGGACCATGTGGCGTCTAAGGTCCTCTCCAGCACTGACATCTCTGGATCCTTGGGCCCACGGTTCAGGAACTATAGACAGGGAACAGCGACCAGGCATGTCCTGTGTCTTTGCACGGTGAAGAAACTGGTCAGTTAGGCTTTTTAAATAACACCTGCTTCATTCACCTGACCAGGTTGGAGGACGTTTTGAGTATCAATTGATACATCTTAAAACCACCCTAAAACTTAGTAGCTTAAAATACCAAAGGCCTTTCATCATTTCTCATGATTCTATGGGTTGAGGGAGTTGTTCTCCCACTTTATGTGGTCAGGGCTGGAAGGACCACAGTGGCCTCCTGGGACAATGGGCAGATATTCTGGGTGTCTCCCGGCAGCTCCACTGGGCTGTCGGTCAGGGGCTGAGTGCTCCTCCAGACCTGGCTTGTCGTGGTAGGACACTGAATTCCGAGAGCCAGCGACCAAGAGTGAGTGTTCCCAAGAGGAAGAAAGTGGAACTGCCAGCCCTCAGGACCTGGGACCCACACACCCCTTCCACACTAGGTCAAAGCCATCACAGGGAAAGCCCTGATGGCAGGGGGTGCAAAGACTCCACCCTCTGAAGCATATGGGAAAGGAAAACAGAAGTGGTGGTGACCCTCTTGGAGATGATCTGCTGCTGGGGACAAATACGTCTTCTTGTTGCCACCGGTTAATAGCTCGAGAAGACTGGTGTGCTGTGCCTCCCCTCACACGGCGTAAGGACACTGAGGGCCTGAACATAACAAAAGCTAAAGGCCGCTCTGGCCGCCACTGCTGTTCTAGAGACATCATTGGTCACTGTTGAAGCTTCACAGGGTGCGGTGAGGGGGAGTTGGGGTGCAGCCCCGGGCACGCTTGCCTCCTCATGAGGTGACATCCTCTCTGCTCTGGCTCCCTCCAGGCCACTACATCCGGCCTCCCAGATGCAGCTTCTTGAGCTCCCGCATGCTCAGACACCATCCTCGGGCGGGACAGGTGCTGTGGGTGCTGGTGCAGAAGGCTGCAGGCGTGGCCGGTGCTAGTCTAGAGTCCCCCACACTCATGTACCAAGGCCGAGGCCCTGCATTCAGCTTAGACTGCCTTCACCCTGGAGAACGGACCTTTGCCCGCGAGGCTTTTGTCCCTCCCTTCCTGTCACCCTGGGCCATCTTCAGATTTTCTCAGCCCTCAGTGACTTCAGTTCCTCCCTTCCAAAGACTGTTGGCTCCTTACGTGAAATAGTTCTCCCCTCCCCCAAAGTCCTGTGCAGTCCAAGCTCCCAGCGGTCCCGGAACAGGCAGCTGTCATCAAGCCCCACGCTGCCCTGTGCGCAGAGCAGGGGACTCCTCCATCAATGGGAAGACGCTTGAGGAAAATCTCACCCAGCTGATCATCATTCTAGAAGCCTCTGGCCAAAAATTAATGGATACGTGCACACTATAAAAATGATAGTGCAAATAAAACTACACGGTGGTCAGTAGTCATTAATATTTGCAGAATATATTTACATCGATCTTCCACGGCCTCTGATTTCAAAGAAAACGTGCAACGTAGTAGTGGCTTAGTGGTGCCCTTCACAAGGTTTCGTTTACTCTCCCCCTGAATTTGCGTTCCTGCCCCTGGTGTAATCCAACCCGGAACCTTTTCTTTGTTTCTTTGTAAGTTTTAAATTTGACATATTTCAAATTTACACAAAAGTTTCAAGGATAAAGCGAAGAACTCCAGTTTAGAGAATATCTTAGCCAGATTCACCAATTGCATATTTGGTCTCTATTTTTGTTATCATTCGCCTTCTTTCCTCTTTACACTTTATATGTCAACATTTGGTATATATAATATATAATATATTTATTATTTTATGTATGTATAATTTCCCTAAAATGTTTGAAAGTGAGTTTCAGACATCATCCCCCTAAAAACTTCCTAAATACCTCGGTGTGTGTTTTCTAAGAACAAGGGCATTCTCTTACGTAGCTACAGAACAGTGATCGAGATCAGGAAACTTCACAGGCATCCGATGCTGCCATCCCAAGCACGGTCCGCGCCCACCCACATCTTGCCAGGTGTCCTGAAACAGTCCATGGTCGGCTGTCTTTTCGTGGCCCGGATCCATTCTGAGATCACGCGCCTTTCTGAGTCTATAGCCTTTCTTTAGTCAGGGCCACGGTGCTCAGAGCCCTTCACTTCCCTGCAGCCGGGCCTGGCTGCCCCAGGTAGAGCCATCTGCCTCCGCCCTCCCTCCTCCCTGGAGCACACAGTTCTGCTTCAGGTGGGAAGAAGGCAGAGTGAGTGTTTTGTATTGTTCTCTTGTGACTATTTTCCAGCCCGGAAAATGTGAATCTGGTAACCCCACGCTTGTTCTCGTTTTATAGTAACCACACTTTGGTGTGAAAACAATGAGCCGGTCACGATAAAGGAAACTTTTTTTTTTTTTGAGACAGAGCCTCAAGCCGTCACCCTGGATAGAGTGCTGTGGCATCACAGCTCACAGCAACCTCCAATTCCTGGGCTCAAGCAAGTCTCTTGCCTGTGCTTCCCAAGAAGCTGGGACTACAGGCACCCACCACAACGCCCGGCCATTTTTTGGTTGCAGCCATCATTGTTGTTTGGTGGGCCCGGGCTGGATTTGAACCCACCAGCTCAGGTGTATGTGTCTGGTGCCGAGCCCGATAAAGGAAACTTTTTGAACAGAAAAGAGAACCTGATCCTCCTTTCTGAACCTGTTTATCTTTACGTGTCTGGTGTAGCACTGGCTTATATCATTATAGTCACTGTGCTCTTTGTTGTCATCTGCCTTTTCACATTTTCTAATAGGCAGATTGTGCCCTGTCACTCCCCTCCACGTGGAACACTCAGGTTCGAGTGTGACCTCACGAGGCCCCTGCCTACTCCCATCCCCCAACCAGGGGTCCCTGTGATTCCCACACCAGGCCCCGTGGCAGTCTCTGGACACCCCAGGCTCTTCTCTCATGTCCTTCCATTCAACTGCTGCTGCGGCTCCCTTGTGCCCACCTGGTGCTCAAGGTGCCTGAATGTCACTGCCCCCCTGCCCCTGACCTCACTACTCCAGCTCTCACTGCCGGTCCCAGCCACAGTTATCATTCTGATTTGCAAATGTGCTCATGAACCCCACTGCCTCCCCCACTGGACTGTGCATTTCCTGGGGGCAGCACCTGTATCTTCTATTTCAATGTCCCCATCACCAGGCACAGCACGCAGAGGAACCCCAAAGAAGTCTGAGAGTGAAGATGCTGCTGAGAGGTCGGTGTCTTCTGTAACCCCCACTTCCCCTCTAAGCCACACTTGCACGTAACCCTCTCTTTTGGACATCCTGGTGGCTGCCTCTTCCCTCGCTGTCCCCACTACTGTTCACCCCTCGGTCATCCCTTCTCACCCCCCCTGCCCCTCCCACCCCACTTCCTCCTAGATTCTGAGTCTGTTTGAATCCCATCTTTCCCAATGACAAGTTTTGTGGTCGTGGACAAGTGACTTTACCTTTCTGCCCTTGAGTTTATTAATCTCAAATCCATTGCCTCCCCCACCCTCCAACCACCCACACTTAAGACCTGTCACCTCCAGGATCTGCTTTACCAAGAAATCCTTAACATTAACATCTCTTCTCTCTAACCACAGCCTCTCTCTGCCCCATCAAGCACCTGGCAGCAATGATCCCCCATTTTCCCTGAGTGTATCAGCCCTTTGCTGTCTTAACTTAATTCTATATCTAACCAGGACACACGATCTTACCCGTTTCCCTGCTGGTCCCCTCCACTGACAGCATGAGAGGTGGGGTGGTGGCCTCCTTGCCCCAGGTAATGGGGACATACTCCAGGTATGTTTCTCTGACAGCCTTATCTGGCAGAACCCAAACCTGGGTCTCTCCAGCAATCATACTTCTCTGTTTTTATGCCCAACCTGCTGTAGAAATTCACCCCAGTGTGAAGACATCACAAATTCATGATGTTTGACTTCAGCTGGCCCTCATAATTATAGATTATGTGATCTATAATTAGAAACCTAGAGGTCAAGGGCTGGCTCTGCCATTTCAGGCCGTGAGCTGGATGTCCACCCAGTAGAAACCAGGCAGTGCCTCCCTTCCCTCACTGAAGCCAGCTCAAAAGGGTTTGAAGCACTCCCAAAGTCTCCTTGTACAATGGCCAAAATTTTCAGACTTTTTAATGTGATAAAATATATATTATATAAACTTGACCATTTTGGCTGTTGTAAAGGTCATAGTTCAAAGGTGTTAAGTGCGTTCACATTGTTGTGCAGCCATCACCACCATCCATTCATACAACTTTTTTTGTCTTCCCAAACTGAAACTCCGTACTCATTAAACAGAAGCGTCTTCCTCTGATTTAGATGTCTTTTATTACTTTTTCACCCTAATGCCTCTACCTAAGACTTCCATTACTATGTTGAATAGAAGCAGTGAGAGCAGGTGCCCTGGTCTTGTTCCTGATCTTAGAGAAAAAGCTTTTACTCTTTTACCATTGAATATATTAGTCATAGATTTTTATATACGGTCTTTATTAGGCTGAGATACTTTTTTTCTATTTCTAGTTTACTGACCTTTTTTGTCCGATGTTGAATGATTGAGATGATTGTGTAGTTTTATTTTCTTCATCCTATTAAATGTCATGTATCACACTGATTATTTCTGTGTGCTGAATCACCCTTGCATTCAGGGATGGGAGCTAAATTTGGTGGGCTAGCATTTTGTTGAGGATTTTTGCACCGATATTTATAAGGGGTGTTGGTCTGTAGTTTTCTTATCATATATTTATCTGGCTTTGGTATTGGGGTAATGCTAGCCCCACAGTTATGAGTGATGAACCATTCCCCCCTCTTCAATTTCTTAGAGAGGTTTGAGAAGATTGGTGTGAATTCTTACTTAGAACTCGCTGGTAAAGCTAAATGTCCTGGATTTTTCTTTTTGGAAAATTTTTGATTATTGATTCAGTCTCCTTACTAGCTATTGGTCTGTTCAGATTTTCTATTTCTTCACAATTCAGTTTGGTAGAAACTGTTTTCTTAGGAATTTACCCATTTCAGCCAGGTCGTCCAGTTTCTTGGTGTATAATTTGTTCATAGTAATTTCTTATATTCTCTTTATTTCTGTAAAACCAGTAATAATGTCTCCACTCTCGTTTATGATTTTAGTTATTTGATTCTTCTGTCTTTTTCCTTCTTCAGTCTAGCTAAAGTTTCTCAATCTTGTTGACCTTTCTGAATAACCAGTTCTGGGTTTTATTGCTTTTCTCAGTTGTTTTTCAATTCTCTTTTTTATTTATCGCTACTCTGATCTTTATTATTTCCTTCCTTCTGCTAGCTTTGCATTTAGTTTAATCTTGTTTATCTAGTTCTTTAAGGTGTAAAGTTAGGTAAATTTGTGATCTTTCATCTCTTTTAATGTAACCTTTTATACTATCAAAATTTCTAGGATTTATTTGAAAAATCACTCCTACCAAGTGATCCTACCAAGGACCAGGAAGATCTCAAACTAAATGAAAATAAAGAATCAACAGATGCCTCACCAAGAGATATGAGAAAAGCCTGAGAATTATTTTAAGCAGTTATCACAAAATGTTTCGACGAGCGATTATGAGCACCCTAGAAAAGAAGTAAAATATAAAAGACTTAAGAAAGTTAGATATAAGGAAGAATCATGTGTAAATTGCAGAAGCTCAAAAATACAATAGCCAGAATTTTTTAGAGATTCAGTGGATGACTCCATGGCAGACTAGAAGATGCCAGAAAAATGGCACTAGGCAGATTAGGCCCAAACATTTTATTCAAGATAATTCCAGTAGGCATCAAGGCTGTTGCAATAGTCTGAGAAGAAAGATTGAAATAATTCTTTTGAAACAAAAAGCAAAAGAATTTTCATCCTGGGTGAGCTAGTAAAATGTATTAGAAGATGTAACCTGGCAGTTTCCTGGGGAGCCTTTAACAAAATTAGACTCCCCCACCTCCACATACACAAAGACTGGAATAGAATGTTGGGTTGCCAAGCTAACCCCATCTTGAACTGAAAAACCATTCCGTGGGATTCTGTCATAGGTGGTCATAACTCAGAGAAGAGAGACAAGCTGCAGATTCCTCACGTTCTTGCACCAGTCCAGTTACAGACCCTTGAGCAACATGCTGACACTGCGAGCCTCTAACATGCTCATGAGAAGAGCTGCCTCCAAAGTCCCCACAGTGAGACGACATCTTTGACATCCTGATGAGGACAACAGCTTGGTGGTCCTTGATAGAAACCAGCTGCCCCTCAGCCTGCTATAAAGAAAACCTCCCTCCCTCCCTCCCTCCCTCAACCCTGCTAACATCCTTTAGATCAGCGGTTCTCAACCTGTGGGTCGCGACCCACAAGAACTGTATGAAAGGGCCGCAGCATTAGGAAGGTTGAGAACCACTGCTTTAGATCTTAACCCACTTGCACCCAAGTATCAAAATAAACATCACTGCCTTTGTTCCATTTGGGCACTGGGTGTTCTGATTGGCTCCTTTCAGTTTTTTATCAACAATATAGGGGTCCTATATTTCAACAGGATGGCTCCCAGGTCTTTGAGAAAGACATTGCTGAGTTGCAAAACCAGCCAAAAACCAACTAAAATAGTAGAAAGGAGAGCTTTGTTAGTGATACTGGTTCGCAACCTAGGAAGAGATAGTCTCTGGTGTGGACCCAAGATGCTCTTTCTTCAAAGTGGGAAGGGACATATTGGGTTTTGCACCTCACAGGGTCCATATTACACAATAGATTCACAAGTATTTGCAGGTTTGGGAGAAAGCTATAGATATTTAAGAGGGGAGCTGACCTCATGTGCAATGAGTAAACATATCGGTAACATACATCTCATGGTCACTTCGGAATGAGGTTACAGCATTAGCATGAGGTGGAATTTGGCTCTTCAAAGTGTGTAAGACACAAAGGTAGCTTGTGTACAGCCTCTGTAAGCTGGTTGAAATTAGCAAAAGTTCTGCTCGTCAGAAAGGAATATTTATTTATAAGACCATTCCTCCATCCAATCAGAGTTGTAGGGGTCTGGGTTGTAAATCAGAGTTAGGAAGGGTCTGATAATTCCCCCAATTGCTCCTATTGTTAGAGAGTTTAGGCAAAGTGTGTTTTTATACAGCCATAGAAATTTAGAAATTTGCCATGCTTCCTAGGGCCTGAACCTTCAACCCATAGGAAACTTTTTTATTTCCTTAACATTAGGATCCATCTTAGTTGATAATGGGGCATCTATTTTGGTCTCTCAGATCATAGACAGCAACATCTAGTCTAATTTACAAGTATGTAACAAAGCCACATAGTTTATAAAGAGATGAAAAAATAGCTCAAAGACAATGACCATGAGAAAAGGAAAACAGTTCAGACCAGCCTGAGCTATGTGAGGTGTGCAGGCCCACAGGGACATAAGTACAGGAATTCAGCTATGCCCGCCTCCCACCCTCAAAGCCCCTACCCTCTACCCCTTACTCATGCTCAGAGGCAATTGTTTAAAGATATTTTATTACTAACCGCCTCTTCCATTATCTTCATGTTTCTGGAATTTGTGAGACAAAGAATAATGTATAGAAAATCAGGATCTTGGGTTACTGTAATATAAATTCTTGGTAATCAACTCAGGAACTGCCTCTTCTTTTCCTTTAAAAATCTACTTGTAACTGCTGCTAGTTGAAGTAGATATTCAGAACAATTTGAACCTATGCTCTCAGGCTGTAATCCTCAAGCTTATCCCAAATAAACCCTCTATTTATATTAATCTTGCCTCTGCTTCTTCCTTTTCAGTTGACAAACAGAATTATAATCAGATAATAAGAGGTTCTTAGATGTGTAAAAAGGAAGCTGAGTTTTGTGTGGGCAACAAGGCTGTTTATTCACTCAGGTGAGAGTGGGCTAAGTTTGAAAAGGAAGTCAGTGTGAGGGGCAAGGCAGAATGGGAATATAAGGACTCGGGTTTCTGGGCTGGTGCACTCATCCCTTTCTTGGTGGGACTGTGCACTTGACCCTGTTTGGTGGGCTTTTGTGCTTGGCTCTGTTTTGTGGGCCCATGCACTCCACTCTATCAGATAATTTTCTACTGAAACAAAATTTTTCTCCATAATTGCCTTCCACTATTTTATTTTATTTTATTTTATTTTATTTTATTTTATTTTATTTTATTTTATTGAGACAGAGTTTCTCTTTGTTGCCCTCGGTAGACTTCCATGGCGTATAGCTCATGGCAACCTCAAACTCTTGGGCTTAAGTGATTCTCTTGCCTCAGCCTCCAAAGGAGCTGGGACTACAGATGCCTGCCACAACACCCAGCTATTTTTTTGGTTGTAGTTACCATTGTTGTTTGGCAGGCCAGGCCTGGGTTTGAACTCGCCAGCTCTGGTATATATGGCTGGTGCCCTAACCGCTGAGCTATAGAAGCCAAGTTGATTGCCCTCCACTTTTAATCAAAGATAATCAAAGTAAGATTATTCTTGTTTATGAAATATGTTCCATCTCACTAGATTTGGCCTGTTTATTTACATAAGTGCATTGAGAATGGTGATTGACTAGGTCTGCTTAAGCTTGCTTTGCTGGAACTTTTCATAAACAATCTCACATTGAATTTTTAAAGCCCCTCAAGCCTAGGAAATCAAACCAAGAACTCACTACCAGACATCACCTGCAGTACCTATAGATTTGGGCCAATTCCTCTCTTCTAGAGGTCCTGAGAATTTCCTGGGCCTGCCAGGAAGTGGCCTTTCTTACTCATCTGTTAAGGTTGGGAAGCTTTAAGTCAGGTATCAAGCCAGTTTTCCCTAAACACTGGCCTCATAAGCTCAACCTTAGCTCCTTAAAACTGCCTGGTCATATTTGATTCCATACATCATTCTCAAACATGATATTTGTTGAGAATCAGAAAACAATACTCTGAAGTGTGATGTTTTGATATGTTGAGTGGGAAAGAGCAGGGAACAACAATGAAGCTGAGGTTTTCCCTAAGGTCCCCTTACCCACTTAAAGAAGGATCTAGGAAATAGTTTATCATAGGAAAAGAGATGAAAGGTCAATACCTCACCCACAGAGGCTTTGCCTCAGGCTACCATCTATTCTTCTGAGGATTGCTATCTGAGAGATTTTATCTGCACAATAAGATAAAATTAGTTCACAAATTTCTTCCCCTCACCCTCTCATAACCTGTTGCCACCTCCCTTCTCAAATTTCATGCCCTTCTTTCTTTCTGTAGCTCAGGATACTATATAAAAACTTTAGTCATTTAGTTTTTCTTTGAGTTTTATATTTTGTGAGGCTCCCATATGTATGCATGTAATATATGTATCTACTTTTTCTCCTATTAAATTATCTACTGTTGGTTTATCCAGAGACTCAGATCATTGAACCTTCAGTGAGGGAAAAGAAATTTTAAAACTATCCTACATATTCCAGTCAAAGCTTTGATTACAAAATTTTTTCAACTATTTCTTCTTCCAAGGTTAACAGATTCTTACTGAACCTATGCAAATAATTATATTGCCATGAAAATAAGAATATTCAACAAGAACTTCTCAATTTTAGAGAGATCTGGCAGGGAGAAATAGATAAAAAATGTTTCATTTCGGTTTACTGAACCATAATCTACTAAATTGTTCTGAGTTAGAGATAGCTTAAGAAAAAGATATGTTTTATATGCAGAAAGTGGAGCACCAGTAATATTCCAAATGCCATCACCATTCTTCATCAGTTCATTAGTCCCACATAGTTAATTCTTACTCTGCCTGATCTTGGGTTAGCAGGTTAATGAACCCATCACCTCTAGACCTCTGGAAATTATGGCTCAGTCTGGTGGTGTGGTCTTAAAGTTGTTTTAGCAATGCCATCAGAAGCCTATACCCATGAAAACAAATACTCTGATCTGTAGTAAGTGTTTTCAGGGAAGCCCCAGAATAAAATGAAAACAATCTGTGGATGACAAAAGTCTTTTGACTTAAAATACATTGTTTGGGCAGGCATGGTGGTTTATATTTGTAATCTCAGCACCTTGGAAAGCCTTGGAAAGGAGAATAGCTTGAGGCTAGGAGTTCAAGACCAGCTGGGCCATATAGCAAGACCCCATCTTTAATATTTAAAACTTGGCCAGGTGTGCTGGTGTGTACCTCAGTCCAAGCTACTCAGGAAGCTGAGGCAGGAGGGTGCCTTGAGCCCAGAAGCTCAAAGTTGCAGTGAGCTTGCACTATAAGAGCAAGACCTTGTCTCTAAAATATTAAAATATTAATTAATTTAATATTAATTAAATACAATTAAAATTGTATTTAATTAATATTAAAATATTAAAAGTCTTTTAAAATATTAAAAGTTAAGGATCTTATGAAAGTTCATTTGACAAAAACCACTTAGTTGTTTCTGTGGTGTGCTGGAATTATGACTGGTAGCATTATACTAATGTTGTCTGCCATCAGGCAAAGCAGCCCTAAGACATGTCATAGACAGAAAAGGCAGTGATAAATTTCTAAAAACTTCATACAATTTCTGAAACATTTTTTTATTTTTATTTCAAAATATTAAGGGGGCAGAAATGTTTTTGTCACATGGACATACTATATAATGCTGAAGTCGGGGCTTTCAGGGTGTCCACCACCTGGACAGTGTTCATGCTACCTTAGGATAGATTCTTATCTCTCACCTTCCTCCTCCTTAGTTTTCAATGTCAATTACATCACCTTGTGATCATACACATCCCTTATAACATGTGGTGTTTGTTTTTCCATTCCTGAGACACTATACTTAGGATAATGGTCTCCAATTCCATCCAAGTTGCTGCAAAAGACAATATTTTATTTCTCTTTTTTTTTTTGGATGAGTTGTACTCCATGGTGTGTGTCACTTTTTTTTTTTTTTTGCCAAGACCATCCTGGAAGTTATATTTCTGGGTTCTCTATCGTGTCCCTTTGGTCTATGTCTCTACTTTTATGCCAGTTTTGGTTACTACAGCTTTGTAGTATAATTTGAAATCAGGTAATGTGATACTCCAGCTTTGGTCATTTTGCTTAAGATTGCTTTGGCTATTTGGTTTCTTTTTGGTTCCAAATAAAGCTTAATATTATTTTTCTAGGTCTGTAAAATAAGATGTTGGTATTTTGATGGGAATTATATTGAATATGTAAAGCACTTTGTGCAGTATGGCTATTTTAATCATGTTCTTTCCACCAATCCTTGAGCATGGATTTTCCATTCGTTTGTGTCATCCACAATTTCACTCTTCAACACTTTGTAGTTTTCCTTGTAGAGATCTTTTACCTCCTTTGTTAACTATATTCCTAAGTATATATCTTATTTTCTTTGTAGCTATTTGGAAATATTTACATTAATAGCATTTTCATGCAAGTATAGCCTAGCCGAGGTTAAGCATTTTTTTGTATTTGATAATGTTTCCCATGCAGCTCAACACATTAGAATCAACCTAATTATTTTTAACACCTCTCTTTTTGTAGGGCAAAAGGACGAATCTTTTGTGACTTTACAGGGGCCTCCTAGGAAAATCTCAGTTTGAGAACAAGAAGATTTCATTTAGGATTTTGTTTGGGAAGTCAAAATACCAAAAGTTATAGAAAATTTCAAAGAATTTAAACACTTGACTTTTTTATTTTTTAAGACAGAGTCTTACTCTGTCACCTGGGTAGAGTGCTGTAGCATCATAGCTCATAGCAACCTCAAACCCCTGGGCTCAAGCAATCCTCCTGCCTCAGCCTCCTGAGTAGCTGGGGCTATAGTCACCCACCACCATGCTGGCTAGTTTTTCTATTTTTATAGAGACAGAGTCTCACTCTTGCTCAAACTGGTCTCAAACTTCTGAGCTCAGGTAATCCACTCACTTTGGCCTCACTGGCCACCACTCCTGGCCTGAATACTTTGCTTAATAGAATCATGAGTCACTGGGAAACAATATTAACCACCTATTCAACCAAAGTGGCAATAAAAGATTTCAAGATGTGATAAAATTCAATAGTTATACATAATTAAAAACTCCCAGGAAAATAGGAATTAAGGGTACTTTCCTCAACTTGACAAAGAGCAACAATAAAAACTGTACTATAAGCATCATACTTAATGGTGAAAACATTGAATTCTTTCCCTCTAAGTTTGGGGAAGAGGCAAAAGTGTTCACTCCCACCACTTTTACCTAGCATAGAGCTGGATGTTCTACCCATGAACTAAAGCAGGCAAATGAAATGAAAAGCATGTGTATTGGACTGAAGGAAGTTAAATTATCCCTATTTGGGAAAGACATGATTAATAATTGTCTACTCAGAAAGTGCCAATGAATGTTTTTTAAACTTTTGAACTTTTTAGAATTAATATTTAAGTTCAGTAATGACCTAGAAACATATCAAAACTATTTACATTTAAAATATTTATATTTCTACATGCTAGCAACAAATAGACACCATAATTAAAAATATGTATACCATTTATAATCACTCAAAAGAGAAATACTTAGGTGTAAATCTAACAAAGCCTATACAGGATATTATGCTTAAAAATGTCAATGAAAGAAATCGAAACAGATCCAAACAAATGGAAAAACTTACTATGCTGGTGGATTGGAAGTCTCAACATAGTAAGGCTGTCAATTCTACATGTTTAACCTAATTACTCTCAAAATCCCAGTAAGATTTTTGCAGACATAGATGAACGAGAACAAGGAATGTCACCCCAAAACATGGCACCCTAGTATGCTGATCATTTTAAATTAAAAGCCCTTGGAGACCAGCAGATTCTGGAAGAGTGTTTCCCCTGACCTGATGTTCTCTTATCTGCCTAAAGATCAGACAGGCCAAAGAAGAAAGAAATGACCTTCAGTCCCTTTCCTGAGTTGTCATTAACTAAATCCCTACCACAGGTATGACAGTGAGAAAGGCAACCACGGCTGGGCAGATTTTGTCACAAGTTATTATCTATCTCCCAGGCCATTGATTTCCCAAAGAAAATCATTTATTAACCATTTCTTGAGCATTGGGTCCATTCATTTCCCTTAAAAATAATTTACTACCCCTCAAATTCGTCACATTTCTATCTTCTCTTCCCCTATGGACCTTATTGGTTATTGGGTAATTACTCTGCTGTGACTTTCCGCCAGGCATTTTAATAAATGTGTCTGCCTTTTCTGCTCTCCATACTCTTCTCTATCTTCTCTCTACACTCCATCCCTCAGTGATCTCATGCACACAATAGCTCTGGTAACAACAATATTCATATTGCCTGCTGACCATCTACTCTTAGAGAGGCCAAAAAACTTTGAAGTCAGTATGTTCTACACAAACCTGAATTCATTGTTATTCCTCTTGAATTGACTCTTCTCCAGCATGCTCTGACCTAAGTTAGGACACGACCCACCCAGATTTCCAAGTCAATAACCTGTAATATTCCCTGCCTCCTCTCCTAACTCCACACGCAAATAGTCACCAAGGCCAGACAGCCATGCCTCTCACTTAATGCCTCTGGAAGTCACCCCCTCTCCTCCACCCCTACCACCTTACATGACTTTGGGGACTATCTGTCAGGTCTATGGGACCCGTCCTCCACCCTGAAAGCAGAAAGAACTGTCTAAAGTACAAATGTATCTGTTCTTCCCTAACCCAAAATGCCTTCAATGGCTCCCCATTACCTTTATAACAAATTCACCCTCTTGTTTGTCAAATTTTTGTTAAGCAACTACTATATACAACAGGTACCATTCCAGGCACAGGGAATAGATTAATCAATAGATGTTAATTGGTAGTGCAATGAAAAAGCAAAGTCTCAACTTCCATGGAGCTAACATTCTAGTGGATGGTAGGGTACAAGACAGAAAAAAATACTAGAAGGAAAATAAAGCAGAGTTAGAAGACAGAGAACAGCAGAGTAGATGGTGAGAATGATGTGTTATATTGTCTGAATTATCAGAGGAGGTCTTTCTGCTTAGGTGATGCTATTGTAGCAGAGACCTGAGAAAAGAGAGGAAGGGAGCCATACATAACCTGGGAGAGAGCAGGCTGAGCAGGTGCAAAGGTCCTGAGAGAGAGCATGCAGGGGACCAGCAGGGTTGAAGCAGAGTGGTTGATGTGGAAGACGGGATATGACATGCAATTAGAAAGGTGGTGGGACAAGATTACATAAAGCCATGTAAAGAATATAAACTCCATGGAAAGCTACACAGAGCTTCTCATAACCCAGCCATTTCTTCCTCTGGTGTGTTTGCTCACAGTTCCTCCCTACGTTCCTTCTTCCATGCTCCCCACCCTTTACCCTGCAGCCTCATTGCCCCTCAGTTAGCTGGAATGCCTGCTCCTCACTCTGCCTGGCCAAGCCCCACTTACCCTTCAAAGATCAGCCTAGACATCGCCTCTCTGGGAAGCTGTCCCAAACACCCTCCTGCCTGGGCTTTCGTAGTGCCCTGTGCCTAGGTTCTGTAATAGCCCTGAGCTTTCTCAGTCATAATTTTCTCTCAGGTTGGTCATTTTTGTATTCCTAGTCTCCATCGCAGTGAGTGGCTAGGGACAGATGTGGAAATGTTGCAGGAGAGGTCATCTGGCTCCTCTGGCTTCTCTGGCTTCTCCCAAGCAGAGAGGCAGCTGCCCTGGCATATTCTTGTTCTGCTCTGAGCATCAGCTAGTTGGAGTTCTTCCTGTGTCCCAAACATCTATGCCCACTCCTCTTACTATGTCTCTCTTTGAACAGAGACAATTTCTTTTTTGTAAAATAAATTTAATAGGAAAGGTTGAAGCTACCATGTTAATAAATTATTACAAACGTTTCTTCTTGCTATGTGCTTTTTCCACATTTTGTGTCCTCATCAACATATAATCTTGTTCTGACCAGATGCATCAGCTGCGATTGAATTCTTTGTGAATTTCTGCCAAAGTACCAGCATGTCATAGGACTGACTGGTCGCTGGGGGTAGGAGGGGGTACAGGAGGACCAGCACACCTTCTCTGGAGTCCTCTTTCACTAATCGTATTCTATATCTTAAAATTGTTCTGATATTTTGACCCAGGAACTTCATTTCTAGAAGTTCCTAAATAACTAATCACAGATATTTGTATGAGAATAATCAATGCTGTACTCACATTCATATTAAAAAGTTGGAGACAGCTTAAGTGCCTAATAGTAAGTACCCAAAAAGTATAAGATCAGAAGAAAATACCTCACAGCTAAGTGGTTATTGCTGAGATGTTAGGGGTAAAGTTTTCTTTTAATTTGTATTATATTTCTCAAACTTTTCTAAAGTAACTGTGTATTCCTTTTAAAACTGATTTTAGTATTTTAAAGGAAAAGACAGATATGTTTGAATAGATTAAAATTAAAACTCCTGTATGAAAAAGATACCTTGAGCATGTATTACTTTTATAATCAGAAAGTTTAAAAATAAAGATTTCAGGGAGCCGAAATTAGGCCACATCATCATCATCATCATTATTAATATTTACAAAAACACCAAAGAAAAACCCATCTATGCAAAAATCTGAACTTTAAACATGGGGAAATTATTAAGTCCCATTTGTTTATTGTTGCAGTTGTTGCTATTGCCATGGCAGTCTTCCTCATAAAGTCTTTCCCCAGGCCAATATCTTCTAGTGTTTTTCCAAGTTCCAAATACAAATACAAGTTAGTATTTAAGTTAGCAGGTTATAATGTTAAGATAATGTGGCATGTTATGGGATGGAGTTAAATATATGTAAGTCAAATCATGTCCTCCTGATTCAGTGTATAGGAAAGAGGTCTCAGTTAGGCATTCAGAAACCTCCTGAGTTCTAGGACTGTCTCTATAACTTTTGGAGATTGACTTATTCCCTCTGAATCTTTGTTCCTTCATCTATGAAATAAGCTAGTTGGACTAAAGTCCCTTTCAATGTAACATTTATAAGTAATTATGTCAACTGCATTAAAAACATATAATTGAAGGTTATGTGTTCAATAATGTTACTACTGAGAGTCAACATTAGTTCTGTATCACTGTTTGACAGAAGACACACATCAGTGAAATGGACCTTCCATCTCTAGAAATAAATATAGTATTTATCTCATTAATCTAGGCTTTGCTACTATAACATTCATGGTAATAATCTAAACTATAGTTTGTTAAATTAATGGTTATACAACATAGGAATCTTGGTTGCAAACAACAGAAATTCAGCTCAAAATGGTTTAAGCAAAAAATAAAATTATTCATCAAATGACTATTCTGGCCTAGTCTATTCTCAGAACTCAAGATTCACTAGGAACCAGACTGTGTCTCATCTCCTTTTCATTAATGCCACGCTGACCCTTGACACGGGAGAATTCTGGTGGCTCCAAGCGCACGGCCTGTGGATCCAGCAGTCCCGGATTTCACTGTGCAACTTACAACCTCTTATTCTAATTTCAACCGTCGAATCTGGAACATCTTTTACATCATTAGTTTATCTCACATGTCCAAATGTAAAGAATAGATGTTTCCTAGATGGAAGATACATCTTTCCTGTGGCCTCAATGACTGTTGTTGGGTCTCTGACCTCTTTCTGTTTATTTTGGGTAAAGGAAGTCATATTCCAAATGATCTTTTCCATCTAGGGTTTACATCTTGGTTGTGGATCTACTTTCTGAATTCGTATGCCTGCAAACTATCTTTGCAATTAGAAGGACCTAGTGTGTGTCCATATTTAACCAGATGTCTTTGCTTAAGCCTGTGGGTTTGTTTGGACCCCTGGTTCTAATCTTCCTAGTATGGGCTACTCTACCTAGCCTACCTCATGAAGAAACCACGTTTAGGGGAGCATGCCAACTTGTACACCTCTGTGTGAGACTGCGAACACAGTAGTTTCCTCTTGTCCACAGTTTTGACTTCTGAGGTTTCTGTTACTCATGGTCAATTGCAATTCAAAAATATAAATGGGGCACGCCTGTAACCCCAGCACTGTGGGAGGCTGAGGAAGGTGGATCGCCTGAGTTCACAAGTTCAAGACCAGCCTGAGCAAGAGTGAGACCTCGTCTCTAAAAATAGCCGGGCATTGTGGCAGGCACCTGTAGACCCAGCTACTTGGGAGGCTGAGGCAAGAGAATTGCTTAAGCCCATGAGTTTGAGGTTGCTGTGAGCTGTGTGCTGTGACACCACGGCACTCTACCAAGGGCAAAAACAAAAACAAACTACACACACACACATGTATAAATGGAGAACTTCAGAAACAAGCAATTCATAAACTTTAAGTTGTGTGCTGCTTTGAGTAGCATGATTAAATCTTGTGCCATTCTATTCTGTTCTACCTGGGGTGTGGATCATCTCTGTGCCCATCAGATCCAGGCTGTCTGTGCTACCCACCCTCAGTTAGTCACTCAGGAGCCATCTGGGTCATCAAAAGGACTGTGGCAGTATCAAAGGGCTGGTGTTCAAGTAAGCCTTGTTTTACTTACTAACGGTCCCAAAGTGCAAAAGTAGTGATGCTAGCATGTTGTTGTAACTATTTCATTTTACTAGTAGTTATTGTTGATCTGCGCCTGATTTATAAATTAAACTTCATCATAGGTATGTATGCATAAGGAAAAACATAGTGTAAATAGGTTTGGTACGATCCACAATTTCAGGCACCCACTGGGAGTCCTGGAATAGATTCCTTGCAGATACAAGGAACCCCTGTACCAGAGTGATGAGAACGCTGAGCCCGGGACAGTAAAGGAAGGCATGCCCACTAGCCTGTTCACAGCTCAGAGCCATAGTTCACAGGAAGTTTCCTCCCCTAAGGCAAAGTGTCAAAGTTTATCCAAAACTACTTTCATATCCAAAAGCAAGCCCCAAAGAGTACGCCTGCTCAGCTCTGACAGCTGGAAGCACTGCCTCCAGCACAGGGAGCTCGCTCTTTTGGTGGCATTCACCAGTTTTAAGATTCTTGCTGCAGAATCCTGCTGGTGGACATGTCACTGTCAGGAATCTGTCACTCATCAGGAACCTACCACTCATCAGGAATCTGCCACTCATCAGGAACCTGTCACTCACCAGGAACCTGCCACTCATCAGGAACCTGTCACTCATCAGGAATCTGCCACCCCTACCCTGCAGTTCTGAAGGTGTGGAAGCTTCTCTGGGTTAGCACACTGTCAGTATTTTCTCTGGATCAGAGAAACTGTAATGCAGGTCTGACCAGTGACTAAGGAAACACTCCGTGGTCTTAGAAGCCTACTTGAGTGTGATGCAATGTGAAACAAACCCATGTGCCCCAAACCCACCGCCCTTGACATTTTAGCGCCCATGCTTCCCCCCCCACCTTGGACAGGTTACCTGAGTCATCAAGGACTAATCCTTTCTCTCCAGAAACCGAAGCTTATTCCTGCCAAGACCACCAAATCCCATCCTTAGAAATTCTTCCCCTTTAGAAGGACAGACCAAGTTCCGGAAACTTAGCCAGTCTCTCTGTATTCCTCCTTACAGGAATTTTCCTCTATAATTCTCATTACTAAAATACAGAGAGGGCCAAAAAAAAAAGTACGAAGTGTACCTGTTTTAAGAAGGGAAAGAGATTAACCTGTATACTGATAACAAAAGGCGTATTAACCTGTATACTGATAACAAAAGGCGAATACCAGTCCTGTTGATCACCTCGTGAGATTGTAGAAGTGAAATGTGACTTGAGTATGACAAATTCTATATAGGTTTTTTTCTTTTCTTAAAAATGTGTGTACATTTTTTAAAGGTAATTTTTTTTAAGCCATTGGGGTTTCTTTATTAAGGGACAGTCTTTTTTTTTTTTTTTTAATTGAGCCGAAGTTTCACTTTGTTGCCCTTGGTAGAGCGCCATGGTGTCACAGCTCACAGCAACCTCAAATTCTTGGGCTAAATTGATTCTCTTGCCTCAGCCTCCCTAGTAGCTGGGACTACAGGTGCCCACTACAATGCCCCGCTATTTTTTTTGTTTGTTTGTTTAGCAAGCCCAGGTGGGGTTTGAACCCACCAGTCCCAGAGCATGTGGCCGGCACCCGAACCACCAAGCTATGGGCGCTCAACCTTCTGTATTGACACCTTCTGTATTTTCACTTAAACAGAACACTAAAGTCTGAGCTGTTCTATTTCTACGAGCCCCCAGGATTGATTCAATTGATTATGGAATTGGAAGTTCTTGTCTTGGAAGTCTTTTTTAAGCTGGAGAAACCAGTGAAAGAGTTAGCTCTGAAAGTCTAGCAGCTAGCTAGCTCTGAGGCTCAACTACCAGAGAGGACAGCCGCTGACCTCCTAGACGGTACTCAGAGTTCCACATGGTCAAGGAGCAGGGATTTTTTTGCACCTTAAAGCATTGGGCTGTGATTGCCAGTCGGGTCCCTGTACCGTTCTACTTCTTTAGTAAGAGAAGCCCTGAAGTGTAGGCAAGTGTGTGGGCGCCAGGCGTGGCTTCATCACGTGCCTCCCTTGCATCTGAGTGTGTCTCGCCCCGTTAGCATAGTCATGAGTTTTACCTAGTGGCATGTCTGAGTAAGATTTTTTTTTTCTTATAAAAGAGTTCTTCACCTTAAAAGGAAAGAAAGTTTGAAAACTTAGACCTAGACCTTACCCTCTAAGGTTCAGAGAGATTAAGTAACTTTCCCAAGGTATTTTGGCTAAGTGATAGCAGAGGTAGGAGGAGAGTAGAAATATATCCAGTGAGACAGAAAGCATGTCTAGGACCAATCATGGTATAGGCTATGGTCTGGACATGTCCCCCAGATACCTGTGCTGGGAACGTCATCATCAATACAACAGTGTTGGAAGGTGGAGTGTTTAGGTCACGAGGGCTCTGACCTCATGAATGGATTAATGCTGTTATGAAATATAAAAGCCTTGATGGATGGAGTTTGGTCTCTTATCCTGGCATCCACCAGCAAAGACCCAGCATCTCTCTCCTCTGGAGGACATAGCAACAAGGAGTTATCCTATTGAACCTGTTAGCACCTTGATCTTGGATCCCCAGTCTCCAGAACTGTGAGCAGTAAGTTTCTGTTCTTTATAAATTACCTGGTTTCAAGTGTTTTATTATAGGAGCACAAATAGACTAAGAAAATATGCATGAGATCGTTCAATTGTTCATTTCTTCAACATGCATTGCACGTAATATTCAACTACAAAAGAGACTCCACTCACAGTCGGATTATGGCAGAGCTAGGGCTATATTCTCAGGCATCACTCATAGTGCTGGGAGCTAAATCCACCCTCTGAGAGTGAAGCCTTGGAAGGTGGCTGTATTTAAGAACAACCTGGGGAAGAAGTGCCAGGGAGTGTAAGAGGGCTCAGAAGAAGGAGATGCTATTGTGTTTGGAAATCTCAGGGTGCAGATGACTCCAGATTCACTCTCCACCCGCTCCATTCTGCTCTCCCTCTGGGAGGTTACCCTATGTAGCCCCATGCCCTTTGGTTTAGGATGGGTTTACTCAAAGGAGGGAGAGTGAGAGGTTGCCTTGGGATGGCTGTGACCTTTATTCAAAGGTCACTCATGGCTCCGCTTGAGTCACCTGCTCGGCACAACCCTCTTCCCTTATAGGTTCCATAACTTTCCCTTTCCTCTGCTCACCTGCTATCCCAATTCCTTCTATTCTTTATTGTTCTCTTAACCACCCCCTATAATTAGTCCCTTGTAAACGTCCCAAATTATCCTAACTTGAGTGTTGCCTTCCTTGCCCATTGGGACCCTGAGTGATGCACCTGCTATTCTTAGTAAACCCTAATATGAGCAGTAAGCGTTGACCAGTCATCCCTAAGTCTTGACCCTCTCAAGATGCTACACCAGGAGCCCTGAGGCTCACTCTCTCTCTTCTTCTGATCCAATCACCTGAAGCTACCTAGCTGCCACCAGCAGTTAGCCTTAACCTTGTTTCTAGAAACATTTCTGGCCCTGGGTAGTAAAGAGGAATGTTATCCATCTATTTTACGCTGAGCCACTGTTACCACCGGTCCTGCACTGACCTGGGAAACTCAGTCCTGTCTTTCATTCCCAACTGTTGGAACTATCCGCCCTGACCATGCCATCTACAGAAAATACTGGTGATTTCTGGCACTTTCCCCAGACAGGTGCACGCCCTGGACCTTGAGTATTGAGTCCAGTCAGCTCTATCAGCCTTGGACCAATTTCTTGGGTGAGGCTCTGCCTTACACTCCCACATCCTTAGAATCACAGACTGGCTGTGCTCTGAGATGCTCAACTAGAACCAGCCCTGCGATCCGTCTTCATCCCTGAACCTGGCAGGACGTGGCACGGCTCGTTTCACTGCACACAAGCTTCCCAGGAGATCGGTGGTGTTAAGTACGTTTTCCACACTACCTTATGTGTCTCACAGGACTGTGAGCCTGTATAGTCCCCATACATCAATTCAATGAGAAAATTATTATTCTCATTTTACTACGAAACAACCGCGTCTCGGAGATGTAATTGCCTTTCCCAGGTAACTCAGTGGCAGAGGTGGGACAGCATAGTTCCTTGCTGGGAAATTATTATGAATATAAATCACAGCCATACAGTGAAGGGTGTTTGAAGAGTTCAAGGAATCCGGAGGAAATATAACTCTCCGGCTGGAATGGTCATCGTTAAGGAAGAGATGGGCCGCAGGAACAACAGGATTCAGACGGGACTTAGTATGGCCAGTGCATTTGGGAGGGAACCAGTGGGATGTACGTGTGAGGTGTGGCGGGGGTGGCTGGGGGACAGAAAGGTGATTTTAAAAAGTTGGCTCATATGATCGTGAGGGCTGGATTCTGAATTCTGCAGGGCAGTTCAGCAGGGAAAAGTTCTTGCAGCTGGAGTTCAAAGGCAATGTGAAGGCAGACTTCCTTCTTCCTTGGGGACCTTGAACGAGGCACATCCTGGGGACGCTCTGCTTTACTCAGAGGCTGCAGTGGCTGCCGCACTAGAAAAAACATTATTTTTTCCTTGGAGCCATGGTATCTTATTAAGAGAAAAGAATAAAGACTTCAAAACAAAATGATCCTTTCTAATTGAATGAAAATTTTGTGATTTTTAAAACTGTTTTCTGTGTGAGTTATATGCATCTCGCAACACTAGAATCAATTTTTATACTGCACACCATGTGAGTTGTACGTGGCTTATTGAATTTGTTTATGAGAATTGAGTCTTTTGTCATCTCCCAAGTATTCAGTCCAGTCTGGAGTGGACCTTAGGTGGTCCTGGACGTCGACCTCGGAATTATACCCGCCGAGTACGCGCAACAGTGTCGCGTGGCTGGGTGCTCCCAAGAGCCACCACCCGCCGAGTACGCGCAACAGTGTCGCGTGGCTGGGTGCTCCCAAGAGCCACCACCCGCCGAGTACGCGCAACAGTGTCGCGTGCCTGGGTGCTCCCAAGAGCCACCACCCGCCGAGTACGCGCAACAGTGTCACGTGCCTGGGTGCTCCCAAGAGCCACCACCCGCCGAGTACGCGCAACAGTGTCACGTGCCTGGGTGCTCCCAAGAGCCACCACCCGCCGAGTACGCGCAACAGTGTCCCGAGCCTGGGTGCT
>CAUYON010202460.1:0-12468 GCA_963573935.1 Arctocebus calabarensis
AGCTCATTAGGCAAGTTGAAAAAAATGAAGTTAAGATGTTTTTATATATTTCCTTTCTCTTTTGTCTTCCTCTTGGACTGTTAAGAATTTGTGAGACAAGAATGGAAAAGCAATTATCCAATGTACTTAATACTAATATGAAGCCAGTAGATGATCTGATGCATTACCCACATGGGAGAAAAATTCATTTCAATTCAAATTGGGGGGAGGAATAATGAGGGAATGGGGAGAGGGTGCTCTCACTGAATGGGACTTGGGTGGAGGTGTCTGGCCCTCCTTTTGTTTGTGGGATATAACCACAAGAGGGACTCTACCTAAAAATCAAACATTTTGACCCAGTTGTTTGTACCTTCAAATTAACCTGAAATAAATTTACTTAAAAAAAAAAAAGAAAATAAAAGAATTTGGCTTGGCACCTGTGTAGCTCAGCAGCTAGAGCGCCAGCCACATACACTGGAGCTGGTGGGTTTGGACAACCTGGGCCTGCTGAACAACAATGACAACTACAACAAATAATAGCCAGGTATTGTAGTGGGTGCCTGTAGTCCCAGCTACTTGGGAGACTGAGGCAGGAGAATTGATCGAGGAGAGTTTAAGGTTGCTGTGAGCTGTGATGCTATGGCACTCTACCGAGGGCAACATAGTGAGACTGTGTCAGAAAAAAAGGAATCCCTATAATAAATAAAAGCAGCTAACATTAAAAATAAATTAAGAAAGAAAGAATTTGTGAGAGTGGTTGAAGAATTTACTTGAGATTTTCTTAGTTTTGGAGACATAAATGAATTGCAGTGGACGAGAATATTAAACTCTCAAGAAAGTAGAATAATAAAAAGATAGTATTAGCTAGAAACTTAATTTATGAAAGTCATTTAAAGTGCGATTTGAAAAGAAGAGAAAATGAACCAGTGATTTATACTACAGATGAAAAAGGTTAACTTTTCCTTCATACCTCTTCTATTATTAACAGTTTAGACTGTTCCGTCAGCTTTCTTTTTTTTTTTTGGAGACAGAGTCTCAAGCTATTGCCTTGGGTAGAGTACTGTGGCGTAACAGCTCACAGCAACCTCAAACTCCTGGGCCCAAGTGATTCTTTTGCCTCAGCCTCCCAAGTAGCTGGGACTAAAGGCGCCCACCATAATGCCCAGTTATTTTTTGGCCCAGGCTGGATTCGAACCTGTCAGCTCTGGTGTATGTGGCTGGCCCCTTAGCTGCCTGAGCCAGGTTCCATCAACTTTCATTAGCCAGAAACTTTATGTAATCTGGCTTTCCCCTCTTCAATTTTGAAGAGTATTGATTTTTGGTAGGCCATCCCCCTAGTCTCAGGTATACATTTATACAGGTTTAGGGGCAGTGTTTTATAGTTATAGGACATTGATTTTTTGATTCAGTCTTAGGTTTAAGTCCCAGCTGTGCTATTTTCTACCTACCTAATTTGATCAAATTATTTAACTTCGCTAGGCATTAATTTGTTGATATATAAAACAAATGTAATAATTTTCATTTCAGGGGCTGCTTGTTCAGCACACGTTTGTGTTATCTCCCTAGTAACCTTTCACCTCTTTCTTTATATTGTCTTGGGAAGTGAACTGTAGTAAATCATGTTTTTCTGTCAAATAGTATTTTAGGTATTGAAAAGCAGAAGAAAATATTTATGCTCTTATCCATGAGTGAAAACTAATTATTTGTGTGTTTAAAAAAACACAGATAACCAACATACTAGCGTTCCTTTAGTTGCTTAAAGAAGTATCATATACTATAGTCTTGGTTTTCTAGTTTTCTGTGGAAAACTTGGTTTTCTAATTCATATAATATTGGTTTTATGTAGAAACTTGGTTTTCTAATATAGAAAATTGGTTTTGTTTGTTTGTTTGTTGTTTTTGGTGGGCCGGGGCTGGGTTTGAACCCACCACCTCTGGCATATGGGGCCGGTGCCCTACCCCTTTGAGCCATAGGTGCTGCCCAGGAAATTGGTTTTATATAGAAAACTTTGTTTTCTAATTCATGTAAAATTTTTTCTAAGAAGAGGATATTTTTTAGACACCACACCGTTATCCATATATCATGATATGTTCTTTTTCTTTTGAGACAGAGTCTCACTATGTTGCCCTCAGTAGGGTGCCATAGCATCACAGCTCACAGTAACCTCAAACTCTTGGGCTCAAGTGATTCTCTTGCCTCAGCCTCCTAAGTAGCTGGGACTACAGGCTCCTGCCACAACGCCTAGGTATTTTTTGTTGTTGTCATAGTAGTTGTCATTATTGTTTTAGTGGGCCCCTGGGCTGGGTTCGAACCTGTCAGCCCCAGTGTAAGCGGCCAGTACCATAACCACTGAGCTACGGGTACTGAGCCTGCTTGTGTGATTATTAAATAAATGTTATTTCATTCTTGTCTGTGGGCAGGTAAGATGTTTTCCTTCTATGATTATGAAGGTTATTGTGGTTACTTAATCTCAGTTTAGTGTCAGACCTGCTCTTAATACTAATTTGAGAGGAATATGGAAACAAAAGTAGTTAAATTTTCAATTTTAAGCTAATATTTTAAGCTGAAGTTTTAATCCATTTTGTGTTGGCCTTATTTCCTTTGAAAGTGGTAGGCATATGTAAGATCATGTTTAAAGCTGTTTAATTTAGCATTTAAGCCTCCTTTCCTCCTCTTTGCCATTCTAGAGAGAAGTGGGTGAGAAATTCAGTTGTCTACAGCAGCACTGCCCCTGGATGTGATAGCCAAGTTAATCTCTCTTATCACAAGTCTCATTGATGTTTGCTTAGAAGAGCAGCTGGAAGTCTGCTTTATGTATGGCAACCTTTCATAAAGTTTATTCTTGGTAATAAAGCTCCTGGGGTAAGAGCCAGGCTATTATAAAAGATAATCCTCTCTCTGAACAAGAGTATTTTATTTTGTCAGCTAGAATTAGTGTTTGAGTAAGTTGTGCTTGTGACAGTAAGCTTGTGAGTAAGGAAAGCTATCTCTGGAGGGCATTTTTTCGCTAGCTTGAAATTAATGGCTTTTAATAGAGATGAAGACTTTTAATGTGAAGACAGAGTTACTTAAATTGTTAGCCAGTACATTAACTTTGTGAATTTGCAGTACTTAATGAAAGAAGACATACTAGAGTTTTTCATAACCTGGAGACCTTATTGCATTGTATTCTGTTGATTTACCTGTTTTCTTGCTGAAGTTTATAAACAGCTAAAAAAAATTGAGAACACTCAGTGTATTTATTTTTCACTTACTCTTGTGTCAATTTAGTGCCTGGCATAGAAGTAAACATTGAGTCATTAATCTAAGCAGTGTTTACTAAGCATCTATATAATGCTATAATGATGCTCTGTTATTAAGTGATAACAATCAAGAAATAGTACTAAATCAAAATAGGTGGTTGTTACTTTATGATAATAAAAGAATGCTGTTGCTACTTTATCTTACTGAAACCTGCTACATTTAGATAGTACTTTAACATGCATTATCTAATTTATCAAGTCATGTAAATTAGGTAGGGCAAAGGGTAGTAGTCCTTTCTTTTTTTTTTTTTTTGAGACAGAGCCTCAAGCTGTCACCCTGGATAGAGTACCCTGGCATCACAGCTCACAGCAACCTCCAATTCCTGGGCTCAAGTGAGTCTCTTGCCTCCACCTCCCAAGTAGCTGGGACCACAGGTGCCCGCCACAACGCCCGGCCATTTTTTGGTTGCAGCCATCATTGTTGTTTGGCGGGCCGGGGCTGGATTCAAACCCGCCAGCTCAGGTGTACGTGGCTGGCGCCTTAGCCTGCTGAACCACAGGCGCCGAGCCGGTAGTAGTCCTTTCTATAGATGAGAAAGCTGAGGCCAAGATCAAGGAAGGGCTTTGCCCAAAGTTACTTAAGTTGGAAATCTTGAACTGTAGGAATCCAGACTTTCAGACTGGTTCAAACTATAGTGTTCTTGTACTAAACTCCTAAAAGAGTCTTGCAGAGTGTTTCATTTATAATTTATTTTATATATAATTTTTTTTTTTTTTTTTGAGACAAAGTCTCACTTTGTAACCCTCAGTAGAGAGCTGTGGCATCACAGCTCACCGCAGCCTCAAACTCTTGGGCTTAAGTGATTCTCTTGCCTCAGCTTTCTGAGTTAGCTGGGACTACAGGTGCCTGCCACAACGCTGGCTATTTTTCGAGGTGGGGTCTTGCTCTTGCTCAGGCTGTTCTTTGAACCTGTGAGCTTAAGCAGTCCACTTGGCTTGGCCTCCCAGAGTGCTAGGATTACAGGTTTGAGCCACTGAGCCTGGCCTTTATATAGATAATTTTAATAATTTTTGTTATTTGGTTTCTAACTTGTTGGCAAATGAAAGTGATCAGTTTAGAACTCCCTGTTGATGGCAGTCATATTGCCGCAGAGGTGAGTGATGGACAGCAAAGGATGCCTGAAAAAGCTATGAAGCACACATAGAGCAACAAGCACTGGGATCTGGCACCCGCCTTGTCAATGGATGGAAGGTCTCTTATGTAGCTTCCAAATAGTCACCTTATTATAAAATCATATAATAACTACCATAAATAAAATTCTTTTAGAAAAATGTACAAGAAGTTTCATTAAAACTACTTGCTGTATTTAGAAAATTAATAGATATTAATTCTTAACTATATTGGATAAATGAAGCATTGTCCTGTTAACCTCTTAGAAGTTGAAGAATCATGGTAATCTGGTATTCTCATACTAGTCAAATTTCTGTTAACTTTAGTATGACAATCTCATATGCATCACATCTCAAAGTTGCTTATCAGCCAGTCAACTTTTATCTAGTTTCATTGAAATTGTTTAGCTTTTGTCTCTAACCCTCTTAAATATTAGCGTTACTGTCTCTATCATGAAATAATATCTAGTCATGACCCTCTCTCACAAAGTCCAGAGAGACAGTACTTGAAGGTAGTGGTCAGTGGAAGGAGATTTAAGAGATAATGCACTGGGGTAGCCTTAGAGACCTAAAAGTTTGAAGCAAGCAGATAGGAACTTTCTGTCTACAAGAGAAAAAAGAAATGCTATAGCTGGGAAACTTTCTGAGACAGATTTGATGACCCGCCCCACTTCTCTGTCCTGAGAAGGACCTGTTCTCTGTTCTCCCTTGGGAGTTTATTTTTGACTTGCTTCCCTTGCTGTCATCATTACAATGCAGTATGAGAATAACTTCATTTTAAGGAGATTTAATCAATAGGCACTAAAGATGAGTAAACATATTTGGAAATGAGTGTTAGACATTTTGTAATATGTTTAATACCCCTATGAATACTGAGAAATACTTTTGATATGTGTGGAAGTACTTTACTCTCTTAATCTATAATCAGTGTTTAATTATTCATCAATCTGCAGGAATTGCTTTTCATTTGGCACCTCTGAGCTAGATTAGTGTAGTATAATTAATGTTTATGATACAAGTTTTATATCCTTATAGGACTTCCAAATTAAGGTGGGATTAAACTGTTTGGTATCTTTTAATGATGGAAATAACCTTATTGAATTTTAATTCTTTGAAAGCTGATAATTTGAGCTATGGTTAAAACCAGAATATATGACTTCTGGTAATCACCTCTAACTGTGCTATATGATAATTTATATATATATATATATATATATGCACGTATATAAGAGTGGTATATTTGCATACAACATACTTGTTTTTAAAGATTTCTTTTTATTTCATAAGTATAAAGTAGAAAATAGTATATAAAAAGTACATATGGGTTGCTAGCAGGGGTATATACAGAATGTATATTAGACATTAAAAAATTGGAAAGGTGTAAATAACTGTTATAATAACCTCTGGGATGGTAGGATTGTAGATAATTTTATTTTCTTAGGCTTTTCTGTACTTTCTAGTTTTTCGCAGATGAAGGTTTTTTTTTTATAGGATGAAATATTATTTACGAATAATAGATTCTTTTATGTTCAGGGAGCTAAATTTGTGATACTGTGTTTTGTTTTTAACTCTTATCTATTAAGAATGTGTGTGTCTTTATGGGTGAATTTGTATTTAGTGCGAAAGTTTGCTATTTTAGAGGGATGTATTTATTGCTACAACTTAAAAGTAATTCCATGTGATTGGGGGCTCTTTGTCTGATGAAGTTTGTAGTTAAAGGAGTCTTAGAAATCCTTCCTTTTTCTGAGGAGAAACCTTAGCAAGGCTGTCACTTGTCATCATTCTTCCCCTTTTCTTCACTCATTTGTGTCACATCATGACTATAAACATGTATGTAATCTTGGGAAATGTTTATTTCATAGGAAATTAAAGGTGTATGCGACTATATATTGTTTTAATCAATTAAATATGTGTTACTGAAATTTTGAATATGGTCATGGTTTAAAAATATGCCATTTTGGGCGGTGCCTGTGGCTCAAAGAAGTACGGCGCCAGCCCCATATGCTGGAGGTGGTGGGTTCAATCCCAGCCGCGGCCAAAAACTGCAAAAAAAAAAAAAAAAAGATATGCCATTTTGTGGTGAATGCACTAGAAAACAATCTGGCAAGTTGTAAATTACTTGTAGAAAATTATTATATGTTAATTTATTTGTAAGAATGACAACAGTTTATATTTAATGAGTAAGTACTAATGCGTTCTTTTTAGCTTCCAGGTTTTTGTTTAAATTGTACATAAATTCATTTTCCAGTAAATTAATTATCTCATCTAAGATTCTGAAATTATTAATAATTTCCTTTTTTTAGTATTTTTTTTGTAAGATAAATTTTCTCAAACATTTAGGTACCTGTTTATAATGTTTATTGGCTGATGTCATATTTAGAAAGGATAAATGAAAAGCCAAGTCCAAGACTTATAAACATTGTTTTTAGAATTCTAAGTAGGATCTCGGAATTCATCTTGTTAGATTATTGTGAGTTATTCTTTTCCTCTGAATTTTATTAATTTGATTTAATACCTACTTTCTCCATCTTGATTTCATTTCAGTATATCTGTGAAGTGTTGATTGCTGGTACTTTTTCCTTTCTTTTTCTTTTTTTTCTTGGAGACAGAATTTCACTTTATTGCCCTTGGTAGAGTGTTGTGGAGTCACAGCTCACAGCAACCTCAAGCTCCTGGGCTCAAGTGAGCCTATTGTCTCAGCCTCCCAAGTAGCTGGGACTACAGGCTACAACGCCCCGCTATTTTTAGAGATGGGGTCTCACTCTTGCTCAGGCTGAACCTGTGAACTGAGACAATCCACCCACCTCAGCCTCCCAAAGTGCTTGGATTATAGGCATGAGCCACCTCTCAGGGCTTGATCGCTGGTACTTAAAAATCATAATCACCATTGTAAATGAAAGCCATTTTTATTTATTTATTTTTTATTAATTTATTAATTTATTATTATTTTTTTAGACAGAGTCTCATTTTGTCTCCCTCAGTAGAGTGCTGTAGCGTCACAGCTCATAGCAACCTCAAACTCTTGGGCTCGAGCGATTCTCTTGTCTCAGGTTCCCAAGTAGCTGGGACTATAGGCACCCTCCACAACGCCAGGCTATTTTTAGAGACAGGGGTCTTGCTCTGGCTCTGGCTGGTCTTGAAGTCCTGAGTTCAGGCAGTCCAACTGCCTCGGGCTCCCAGAGTACTAGGATTACATGCGTGAGCCACTGTGCTCAGCCTTGGAACATTTTTATATTAAAACGAATATACAGACTCGGCGCCTGTGGCTCAACGGGCTAAGGCGCCAGCCATGTACACCTGAGGTGGAGGGTTCGAATCCAGCCCAGGGCCCGCCAAACAACAATGACGGCTGCACCCCAAAAATGGCCAGGCATTGTGGTGGGCGCCTGTGGTCCCAGCTACTTGGGAGACAGAGGTAGGAGACTTGCTTGAGCCCAGGAATTGGAGGTTGCTGTGAGCTGTGATGCTATAGCACTCTATCCAGGGTGACAGCTTGAGGCTCTGTCTCAAAAAATAAATAAATAAAATAAAAATAAAAATAAATAAATATACATTTTGAAGTAAAATTACAAAATATGTATGTATTTAAGCTAATCTAGGAGCATTCAGAGAACTTTTGTCATTGTAGAAGACATATTCCTTCAATATCCCCAGATTTCTCAGAAAATTTTTATTAACTTTCTGGAGTGGAAAAGTCTGGGAAACTGCTTTAAAGTATGTGAGGTAGTGTGCCTTCCATAAATATTAGCTCTACAGCCATGTTTATTTTAGTTGAGATTAGAGACACGTAGGAATTTATTTCTCTTTCTTTTAGTGTTAATGGAAAATTTCAGAAATATATAATATCAGACACATAGTATATTGGTTACCCACAGAATGATCACTGTCACCTTCAACAAATATCTCATACCAATCTTTAGGAATTTAGTTTTATATATATTTTCTAAGATTTGCCAAGATTAGCATCTGTAAGGTCAAGGTACTGACATCAGAAGCATTTCTGAACAAAGATGTTGCAGTTGGTGGGTGGGTATGACTCTGTTCAGCTGTTGTATAAGCTTGCATAAATAGTATCATCTTGACTTTAATCTTTCGGTTGTTCAGAGGTACTGGGCATATTTCTGTTTAACTCCTGGAAATGTGCCAATATTATTTGTATCCTTTCTCCATCCTTGGTACCTTGAATCTAAGTAGTCTGTTAATAAAATCATTGAGTTGATAGTAGGAGCCTGTTAGAAACAATGAAGACGTATCTTCATTTTTGTCTTTAAAAACATTGAGTGTTAACCTGATTAATATTTTTGAGACTGAAAAAATGTTTTACTTTTCATTTGTTTGGAAATGGGTTTTTACATACATTAGAACATAAAGTCAGACAGACCTGGGTTCAAATCTTAGCTGGCTTTAGATAATAACTTAACCCTCACCAAGTCTGTTTTTTCAAGTGTAAAATGATGATATGGAATGTTGTGTGAATTAAATGAAATAATACGTTTAATGCTTATTATTTTAAGATATCATTTGAATTTTATGGTTAAGCAGGAGGAGTGTGTCCTGAGTTTAAGTCTTAGGTGGGTCTGTATAACTGCAGTTGAGGACATATGGAAAGGAGAGTGTATCTTTATTTTGTCATTTCTAATTTTCCGACTAGTAGTTATAAGGTCTAAAGATAAGAAATGTTCCTTATGTTTGAACAAATGTATTGAAACAAGACATTGAAAAAATGATGCTTCACAATTATTTCTTATCAAATAATTACAGCAAACTCTGGCCTGTTCTATTCTAACTGCACTATTGAGTGAATTTTCAAGTTCAAGTAAAACTAGCAACATTGGATTGAGTATGGAATTCCATGGTAACTGCAAAAGAGTTTTCCAGGTATTGGTATTTTTGTTCTTGTAGTTTAATAGCTGGATCATTCACTCTTTACTAATCTGTTCTTATTTTAGATAGTTGAATGACAGCCTGTACTTGAGGATATGTTTTGTGTTTTCGAAGGATATAGTAAAATGATAGGTTTGGTGAAGATAGTTGACAGTTTAAAATTACTTTAATTCTAATCTTTAGACAAAACAAAAGAGGAATACCACTATAAAGGTCCTTAGTTTCTTATTTATTTCTTAATTGTGTTTAGAAATAAGTAATTCAATTGATGAGATTCTGTTGGCCTTAAAAATAGGACTGGAAGAATGCCAAAGAGGGCCTTGTATTTAAAATGTTATTGCAGATGGTGTGGGCTCTTTGTCTCATCTGTATTGTTTGGCTCTGGAGTGAAGTTATGTGAAGGCATTGGCTTAAATCCTAGGGCTCTGCACTATAGCAACTGACTCTTCCAGCTCCACAGTAGTTGTCAAAGACTTCTCTTTTCTATAGAGTAGCATTTATATTACAGTAAATGTGGTCAAATTGATATCACTTGAAAGCCTGCTCTGATGTAAATTATTAGTAGAGGCCTAAAAATGGAAAATGTTTTTAAAGAAGTAGTGTTTTCCACTGGAAATTTTAAGGTTTTGTTGATTTTATCTTACGGTTCTAAAAGGGAATACATTTTCGGTAAGTTTTCCGTAAAAAAATGCTTGTGATTTTTTTGACTATAGGAAGAAGACCTTCGCCAGATCTTCATGTTAACTGTTGAAGTTCTGCAGGAATTTAGCAGGCGGGAAAACCTGAATGCTCAGATGTCTTCAGTATTTCAGCGGTATCTTGCACTCGCCAATCAAGTCTTGAGCTGGAATTTTCTTCCTCCAAATTATATCCTTTTAATAAATGAATACTTTAATTTTCATAGATGACATAATTATGGCTCAAAGTCTTTTTATCTCACAGGTTTTGTAAAACATTGAAAGAAAATAAGAATTTCTTTAAAAAGTAAAGGAATTAATGAGTTCAGATTCCATTTACTGCATTGTGAAAGAAGGTTGAATTATGTGGAACTATTTGATGGATAATGGAGCCACTGCTAACTTGGAAATAGCAATATTCTGTGAGAAAGAAAAAAGGGCAAAGTGCATTTTTATTAAAAAACTGAATCGTTTTCTCGTTAGACATGTAATTACATTGGACTTTTGCACTGACATTTCTTAAAGCTAGTTTGGAGTGTTCTAATTTAATCTTGATGGTTGGCAACATTGTTCAGATGTAAATAGTAAGTTATATGTTTTTTTTTTTATTATTTTTTATTTTTTTGTAAGTTATATGTTTATTCTTCAAAGGCTTTTACCAGTATGAAGAAATGAAAATTTCATTTTTAGGAAAGTATTTATTAGTAATACAAAGTAAAATGAATGGGTTATATTATCGATACATGTATCTGCTTTTTAATCAATTACCGAAGTGGAGAAGTTGGTATTTTAGAAAGCATTTTCTTTAAGTTTATGATTTACTATCCTAGAGCATCTGTTGCCTATTGACAGATTTAAGTCAAAAATATATTGTGGCTCCCCATTTGTTAACTCAGGCAAACCTTCCTTCAAGACTCACCTGATCTTTGACAAATATCTTCTCTGAGTCTCAGTTTTTCCAAATGCAAAATGGGAATATGGATTATTGTGTGAATTAAATGAAACAATACCTTTAAAACACCTAGAAGTTAGCTGCTATTTATTTAGCTCTTAATAGCCTCTTTGAGTAAAATAGTTGATCATGTAGCTAATCATCTGTTTTATATTCTTCTTTCTTGATCTTATATCATATCATATATTCCTTTATGATACAGGAAAAGTAATGTAACCTCTTTTAGATATCTTTAATCTAGGGACTCTACTTTTCATTTAGGAGAAAAAGACTAAATGATAAGCAAACAGGAAATAGCTACTGAGTCATATCAGATGTTTAGGGTGAGATACGTCTTCATTCCAATAGAACCAAGGACTACTGTTATATATTCACATACATAGATGTTACTAATTGTTTGTGGCTGGTAAAATTATGGACTTTAAAGGGGTGTGGTGGATTGTAGGTAGTAGCTTTTCCGTCTATTTTCAATTTGCTGTGCCCATGCAAATTGCATGTAGAATCTTCTAATGCAGTAGAAGATTAACTGTAAGAGGATATATAGGTAAAGTGAGTCTGACTCCTAAAATCATGTGTTCTTTAGTTTTCTTTCCCAAGGGTAGTCACAGTTGATGCTTTATGGGATGAAGCTACAATGAGGTTAATCACTGTTTCCTTTTATTCCTATCATGTAATCATTTTTTTCCTAATAACCACTTTTTTATTTTCTTTCTTTTTTTTTTTTGAGACAGTCTCACTTTGTCGCCCTTGGTAGAGTGCCATAGCATCACAGCTCACAGCAACCTCAAACTCTTGAACTTAAGCAATTATCTGTCTTTAGCCTTCCAAGTAACTGGGACTACAGGCATCTGTTACAATGTCTGGCTATTTTTAGAGACAAAGTCTTGCTCTGACTGAGGCTGGTCTTGAACTCGTGAGCTCAGGCAATCCACCTGCCTTGGCCTCCCAGAGTGTTAGGATTATAGGTGTGAGCCACTGCACCCGGCCATCACTTTTATATTTTCAATATATTAACTTAGTTCTTTTTGGTTGCACAGGGGTACATGTTTTCTTAGGCTAGCTTTTTAAAAATGTTCCCTTAGGATTGTTGCAGTATTAGTTTCATTCCAGTTTTTGGTTATATTTTTTTAAGATGATAAGGCAGACTTTATTCAAGGGGGCCAATGGTAATAGGGATAGGGACCTCTGAAATGGGAACTTGTAGTGAGGGAGATTGGACTGAACTGTCTTCTCCAGTTTTTTTTTAATAAAAAAATAGTTGAAAAATCTTGAGACAGATTTTAAAAATATCAGTCCATATGGAGCAATCAAAACATTAATTATATATGTACGGAAAATCAACAAAAGTTACACTGAATATATTATAGCTAATATAAAATTGTCTGTTTTAGGGGAAAATACATTTGGTAGAGAGTGACTGTTTCTTTTTTTTTTTTTTTTTTTTTTTTTTGAGACAGAGCCTCAAGCTGTCACCCTGGATAGAGTGCTGTGGCATCACAGCTCACAGCAACCTCCAATTCCTGGGCTCAAGCGAGTCTCCTGCCTCCACCTCCCAAGTAGCTGG